>JANAVB010043111.1:195000-235877 GCA_029216955.1 Iris pallida | reverse complement strand
TTAATATATTGACAATTAATATTTATGAAGGGTAGCAATAAAAGAAGGGGGAGTAGTGTTGTGTGTTTGGGGTGTGTCATGAGAGTGGCCACATAGGTTGGATGGTTTGGGTTAGATTGGGTTAGGTTTGGGCTTGGTGCGATCGTGGCTACAATTTAGATTAATTATGATTATTGAGAAATAACAACATGCAATAGCTCAATTGGATGACACACGAGTGGCAAGTGCGTAGTAGGCTCAAATAGGTCAAAAATAATATATTGGATTGATTATGTTAGATCAATGTCGAGTTTCGAAATTAAATTGGAAGTTAGGTCAAGTTTTACAGTAGGTGGTCAGATAGCCTAAATTGACCAAAAAGTTGTACGATATAAATTAAATGCAAGGGAAAAGTTTGAGTGGGACATGATATATCAAACTAAAGTTAATTTTGTCTACTGCAATACTCATGAAGGAAGTTTCAAGAGATTGACATCTCTGACGCTCCAAAATAAAAGTTACGAAAGAGTACATTTAATTCAAAACTAATTATAATAAAATGTTTATTGAAAATATTTCATTCAAAAAATTTAAAAGAACCCTAAAATCTAGGGGGCTTACGTCCTACCCACCATAGAAAATTTTGACCTCGAAATTACACTACGACATAGAGTAAAAAGGATAAAAGACATATATTTAAAGGAGTCAGGTACGACTAGTTGTACATGGTTCACGTGTGATGCTGATGCCACTAGTATCTAGGGTGTATATCCTCACAAGTGCAAGAGTACACCCAAACTTTATAATGTAACAACAAGGCCCGGGTTGTTACTCTACTAGTGAGGTTTCTGGAATAACAAATTCCTAAAAGGAATACGAGAGTATAGATATTACAAACTGCAATAATCTAAGGAAACGTAGGTACTATCACAGCACTATTGGTCATTAACTGTCATGCCCCGCATCCAGAAATCAACGGTAGCGTTAAAAACATGTCTCTAGGCTACGCGCCAGACCGCGATTGTCGCCTACAATATTTTAGAATAGAAAATACAAGAAACTACAAAATTTACAGTTCACTACTTTCGACTGAAGTTATTATACATGTGGCAGGCCATTACAAGTCGGGAATATTCATGGCAATCAACATTTATTATCCACAGAGATTTAATGCAATCACATTAATTGCTTAAATCTATTATATTCAAGATGGACGGCCCAGATTAATTAACTCTCAGGCCGTCGACTTTTGAGAATGGGCAATCATTACAAACCCTAATGATGCCCCCTACTCTTATAAGTAGCAAGGTTGCCATTTCCTTGCAAACCCCCGGCCCAGATCCAGAGAGAATCAGAGAGAGAATATACAGAGATCGAAAGGACAGAGGAGCGCACAAAGAGAACAAAGAGAGCATTTCTTCATCAACGCCAAGCAGTTCTTCTCCAGAGCCAAGGCTGCACCTGATCGTCCAAGGAGCAAGGCAGGGCTGCCGTCGCTTTCCTGAGCCTCTATCGTCACCCCCCAGAATCTAAAATAAACAATTGTACTTAGATTGCTGTACCTAGGTTTTCGTCCCTAGGCTTTCTTTGTACGAGCGAGTTTGTATTGTGAAGTAAAAGTCCAGTCCTCCGATAATTGTTCTGTTCTTTTATATTTCATGGCAAACACGATGGCGACTCTGCTGGGGACAAACTTCTCCACGGTTGAGGAGTTGGTGACGCAATCGGATGCAGCCAAACTTGGCTCCACACAACAGAAGATGGTCGTCTGCTTCGACCAACAGGCATTCGAAGAAATGCTCTCTGAAGGAAGCGCTGGCCTGGTCCAGAAGCGAACCCGTACAAAGAAGGCTCGCAGGGAGTGGAGGCCAAAGTCATTTGCTCCTCCCCAAGTCCTGGACGGAATACTCTCTGCTGCCCAAGACGGCGAAGGCAACATTCATGCGGCCCTACTTTAAGCCATAGAGGACTCTACTGTCCCCAAGTCCGGCAGAGGAAAGCACTACGATGCTGGACTTACAGGAGCAAAGAGTGATTCTATGTGCTCCAGAAAGAAACCGAACAAAGGCACTAGCCGCAAAACGAAGACTCATGCGGCCAAGATTGCCAGCCGTATGAATGATGTCCATGTGGCCGAAACTGCCAGCCAAATGCATAACACTCATGCGGCCAGGATTTCCAGCCGCATGGAGAAGACCTATGCGGCTGAGACTTCCAACCGCATGAAGAAAGCCCATGCGGCTACGACTGCCAGCCGCATGAAGATTACTGATTCCAGCCGCATGCCGCCTGCTCCACGCGGCTCAGTCTTCGACCATCTCTCCTATGGTCCTGATCTCTCGTGCTCCAAAGAAGACATGTCTGACTCTCTCCAGCACCACTTAGACTCTTCCTACTATGTGTCCCCATGCACCAGAGTGAAGAAGTCTAGGGCGGCACGAGCTTGGCAAGCTCAGTCCGCTGACCCGACCTCTGACCATCCGAGCGTTCCACATACTGTTATGGGGGCCTCTGATGGGAAGTTGTACAGATCCACTCGAGTCCAGCCCCCGGCGGCAAACGGACAGAGAGTTTCCCAAAAGTCTTCCAAAATCCAGGGAGCAAACATGGTCGCTTCAGACCCGTCTGACTTGCGTGAGGCTATCCTCCACAAGCGCAAGGAAAGAGAGGGGGCCTCGGGGTGCAAAGAGTCCTCCCACGGATGTCACTGCACCCAAATCATCGTCAACTGCTGTTGCAATAACTCGACGGTACGAGAAGACCGGCAGTCCGTCTTTCAAAGACTACAACAACCATGTTCAGAGGATGAGGCACCTCCCGTCGTCTCCTTCAACTCTGCTCAGAAAATCCTCGCCGATGGGAGAGGGAAGAAGATAAATGTTTCCAGCCCGACGATTTCAACCACTATGACTAAGAGACTGTCGTCTAAGCGGTTGCCCACCACCGGAGTTTTCCAAGGTACCCGTTCAAAGACGAAATCTACTACAGTAGGAGATTCATCGTCCACATTAATGGGGGTTGCTGGAACTGGAGGTAGCACTCCTCCGAACCTCCATGACAATCTGATGTTCCAAGAAGATGAGCTGGGGGAAACAACTCTCCCATCAGATGCAGCAAATCCCTATGTCCCCGAGGACGTCCACAATTCCCAAGACGAGGCAAACTCGGAAGGTGGGGGTACTGTTCCTTCTGAGTCCGAACCAGAGGAAGACATTCCCACATACCCCGATGACTTCTCGTTACAGGGGTATGATTCGGAGTGTACGTCATCCACCGTCCCTTCCACTTCTACTCATGTCAGGATGGCATTCATGACAAACGACGAATAGGATGGTCCCAGTGATCGCCAACGCATCGACACTTTGGAGGCCATACTGCACACTTTGGTCAAATCTGTGGACGAGATCAAAGCAGCCCTCCCTACTCTGCAAGGAGGGATGCCTGGCCAAACAAACTTGGGCCCCGCGGTCAATGCAGACTCAAACTCAGCGGCACCAAACCCGGGCAATATTCCTCCTAAAATGTCGGCTTCTACCGCTGCAGACGAAGCCAGGGAGGCAAGAAGAGAGGTCCAGGAGCTCCGGGCCATGTTCCACGCCTGAAAAAACTGCCAAGACCTCAGGATACGACAACCGTATCCCGCTGCATGGAGAAATGTTCCCTTTCCACCAAAGTATAAACCATTCCACATTAATCCATATGATGGAAAGACCTCTATAAGTCGGTACATCACCTACTTCGAGGTCACCACCGACCATCTACCCCATGACGATGCCATCCTTACACGATTATTCATCGGGGCATTGGAGGGGGTCACCTTCGACTGGTACCGTAACCTGCCAGACAACTGCATCCACTCCATCGCCAGCTTTAAACACATGTTCTTGGAGAGATTCTATGAAGTAGGACAGGACATCACAATGTCCACCCTCATGGACGTCGTTCAAGGGGAGAAAGAGCTCACAAGGAACTATATTGAGCGGTTTCGCCAAACCGCCATGAAGTTGCCGTCCGGTAATCCGGATTCCTCCTTAATTGAAATTTGCCAAAAGAGACTGCTTCCAACAATCAGCCTCTGGATGGGTGAAAGTCAATTTAAGGACTGGAAGACGTTTATCATCAGTGCCACTAGTACAGAAGAACGGTTGAAAAAGGCTCGCCAACTGGGATTGCACATCTCAGAGGGAGAGGACAAGGGCAGGCGTCCTAATGCCAACAACAACAATGGGGGTAGCTCCACCAACAATCGGGACAACCAGGGTAAGCAGGCTATGGTGGCTGATACAGCCCAGAAACCTGAGTCAAAGCCGGCAGACAAGCAATGGCCGCAAATGACCTACTCCTTCGAAGACGGCCACGTCAAGCCCATCTTGGATATGCTCATACAAGGAGACAGAATTCAGCTCCCTCTGCCAAGACGGGAACCTCGGCCAACAGAAATGGAGAGCCCAAAGTACTGCCATTACTACCGCTACGTCCACCATACTACACACGACTGCTACCAACTGAAACGATACATTCAACGTCTCATCGATTCGAACGCTCTGGCCATTGATTTCGAAGAGGTAACCGTGGCAGCCAATATGGTGTCAGTATAATTTGGCAGCTTTCCTCCAACAGAAACTCAAGACGGTGTGGTCCCCATCCCTCTGGCGACAATGGAGATTGCTAATCTTCCACCTCCCCGGGATCAGGCTGCTGGCCTGGTGCCCCTCACCATATTACGGGGGGAGGTCATGTGGGTCCATCCGAACCTGGTACTCGGGGTGACTCAATCCAAACCACCTTCCATTTGCAAGAAGAAGAGTAGAAAAGTCAGATCCTGCCGCACAATCTCTACAGATGTGAAGAAGTCACGGCTGTCGTTACCTGGTCTGGGGCACAATCCCAACCTGTGGTTGATAACTCGGCTGAAGATCATCAGCCAGCTACTGCTGACGCTCCAGGACCTTCTCAGCCTCCGACGACCGACAAGCCTAGGCCGAAGGAGACTCGCTTTGACAAATCCCTCCGTAAAGAGGCACCACTGGGGCTGGAGAGGCCCTACAACTTCGACATCTTGGCGCAATTGGCCAATACACCGGCCAAATTGTCATTATACGAGCTCTTGAGACTCTCAAAGGATGTTCGCACGGCTTTGAGCGATGCACTCCAGAATACCGACGCCTATCTGGCTCAGGTCAACCTCACAGGAAAGAGCCCGCCTGCAAATCTCCAAGACAGCGCTTGCACAGGAGCGATGCCCAACATTGTCTTCACTCTGCAACATATGCTCATCAAAACCAACCTACATGATCGACCGTTATATTACACTGGATACATCGACGACGTAAAGGTGGACCGGATGCACATTGATCCTAGTTCTTCCATAAGCATCATCCCGAAGGGTCTATTACATCATCTCCGTATTCCTATGCATCGTCTGACGCCAACAAGTACTGCCATCAGCGGTTTCAATTCGGGCAGGAGCTACCCGATCGAAAAGATTCGCTTGAAGTGCCAAATTGGCGATCTCCAGTCAGAAGTAACCTGTTATGTCATAGATACGGACACTTCCTACAATATTCTCTTGGGGCGCCCATGGATACATGATTACATGATTGTGCCTTCCACGCTGCACCAGTGTTTCAAGTATGTCGACAAACACGGCTTCGTGGGGACAGAATTCGCTGACATTAATCCTTTCAAAGGGGTCGAATCCTACTACTCGGATTCTTGCCTATACGAGAAATCGAAGAGGCACCTAGATGAAGATGTACAAACTCGAACTGCGACGACCTCAGGATCAGAAGAACCTCTGACGATCCACCTTCAAGCTCACAAACCTAGCAAATCCGTACCCCTTACGGCCGCTCTGCGTAAGGACGCAATCAACCTCTCGGCACAAGAAGGGCAAATGATAATCCGGCTGCCAAGGTCCGACAAAGCGCCAAGACCCACAAAAGAGCCACTGACAATCAGATTGCCTAGAGCCGATCAGCAACAAACGGAGAAGCTCAATCCCTCCGACAAACCAATGACGATACGTCTTCCCAAGAAGAGTCGTCACCTCGATGCAAAGTCTGGGGCTTCTAGCGAGCCAACAACTCCCCGCCCAGCATCGAGTACAAAACTGGGGGTCGCTAGTTTTGCCAACGACTCCACATTCTGCTCCATCGGCAGAACCCCTGACGATCAAGCTGCCCAGGTCA
Source organism: Iris pallida (assembly GCA_029216955.1). Taxonomy (NCBI): domain Eukaryota; kingdom Viridiplantae; phylum Streptophyta; class Magnoliopsida; order Asparagales; family Iridaceae; genus Iris; species Iris pallida. The sequence continues at coordinate 229,707 of JANAVB010043111.1, read as the reverse complement.
TCCTCTCAGTCTTCATTTATACAGGGGATGGCCGAAGAAGAACCGGAGCTAGCCAAGTATGTGGCTGCCTACACTGATGTTCCCTCCGTAGATAATGTAATCCCGCTAGAAAAGATACCTTACTTCATCAATAAAGTGCTATCTTTGAACTACCTCGAGCTTAATAAGCTTTGTATAATGTATGCTATAGAACACGGTATAGGCACTCACCTACACACACAGGTGACAAATGTTTGCACCGCAAATCAGCTTACTCCAGTGGAAGATGCTTACCGTATAATCGTGGGAGGGGACCATCCAAACATCTTCGACCGAAAGGATAATCCACAGCCCTTCACCATAGAGAAGGTCGATCTCGAATCAGATGTCGGGAGACTGCTTCTGTATCTTTATAACACCCAATCCAAATACCTCATGCGAAAACAAGGGTATGATCTGGAGACTACGCCAGGCTTGAACTACGGCAGTAGTCGACGATTACCTTTAAAGCCACCAGTCCCGGCTGGTAAACCACGGGACTACTACAGCAAGACCCGATATGGATTAGGGTACGTTACGCCCGTAACGACCCCTGAAAGTTCAGATGAGGAATGCGACTGGCATTCACATTCAACCGGGTCACCAACTTCTGATTCGAATGCCAGTATCGAAGACGTATTCAGACAAGTCCTGTCAGTCAATATGGCATTCGCCGACGCTTACGAAGAAGATAAAGACTTTCCTGAAATCATCGAGTTAGAGCCGTGGGCCCAACAGTTGGATGGACAATGGGAAAAGTGGTTCGAACAAAGAGAGCCTCCTACTGAAGACGAGGTCATGCAAGTGGATCTAGGCAGCAACTCTTCTCCAAAACCAATCTTCGTTAGTAAAAGCCTGACAAACGAAGAGCGAGAATCGCTACTGGAACTCGTCAAAGAATATATTGATGTGTTCGCCTGGAACTATGAAGACATTCCAGGGCTAAATCCCGATGTTGCTCTTCACAAGCTCAACATTCGGCCAGATGCAAAGCCAGTCAAACAACAGTAACGACGCTTCCGCCCAAGCATCATGGATGCCATCGAAGCCGAAGTCAACAAACTGATAGCCAGCGGCTTCATTCGTGAGGAATAACATCCAGACTGGGTCGCCAACATAGTTTCGGTCATCAAGAAGAATGGGAAGTTTCAAATCTGCATCGACTTCCGTAATCTAAATGAGGCATGCCCCAAAGATGAGTTCCCCCTCCCTATCACAGAAATTATGATTGACAACACCTGCGGCTTCGAACGTATGTCATTCATGGATGGCTTCTCGGGGTACAACCAAATTAAGATGTCTCCTGACGACGAAAAGCATACATCATTCCGAACACCGATTTGCACATATTGCTACACAGTCATGCCTTTCGGTTTAAAGAATACTGGCGCCACATATCAAAGAGTTATGAGTATCATCTTCAGGGATCACTTGCGCAAAACCGTGGAGTGCTATGTTGATGACATCGCCGTCAAGAGTCGCTGTAAGGAAGACCATCTCCAGGATCTGAGGACGGTATTCGACCTGATGCGAGCACACAACCGGAAGATGAATCCCATAAAATCCTTCTTGGGTGTATCCAGCGAAAAGTTCTTGGGTTTCATCATCACCTCCCAGGGTATCTACGTAGACCCTGAGAAGACGAAGGCAATCATGGAGATGGGTCCCCCGAGAAATCTTCGAGAACTTCGAGGCCTCCAAGGAAGGTTAGCTTATATCAGGAGGTTCATTTCCAACATCTTCGGGCGTTGTCAGCCATTCACCCATCTCATGAAGAAGGGCGTCTCATTCGTATGGGACGAAGAATAACAGCATACCTTCGACAGCATCAAAGAATATTTGTCGAACCCTCTAGTCCTGGTGGCCCCGGTTGCTGGAAAACTATTCCTGCTCTACGTACGAGCAATAGAGCATTCCTTCGACGTTCTGCTGGCACAAAACAACGATGCAGGCCATGAACAAGCTATATATTACCTCAGTCGAATGATGATCGGGCCAGAGCACCGATATACCGCCGTAGAGAAGGAATGCCTCGCCCTGGTGTTCGCCATTCAAAAGACGCGACACTATGTCACAGGACAAACCATACATGTGATCTCACGAGTCAACCCTCTCAGGGTCCTCATGACTAAACCAGGGGCACTCAGCTCTCACCTCGCTAAATGGGCAATATTACTGTCCCCCTACCATATGATCTTCGTCCCACAAAAGGCTGTTAAAGGTCAAGCCCTGGCAGACTTTTTGGCAGCCAACCCGGGCTCGGAGTTGGCCAGAATATACGAAGAAATCCCAGATGAGGTCGCCGACTCGCATGCAACCTCTCACGATGATATATGGCGAATGTTCTTCGACGACGCCTCAAGGACCGGACCTAAGGGCAACATCGTCGTCAGAGTCGGGGCGGTGCTGGTTTCTCCTTCCGGATTAGTGATCAATCGCGCTTACTCCCTCACAGAACCCTGCTCTAAGAATGTAGTCGAGTACAACGCTTTGGTCATTGGCCTCCAACTTGTAAGAGAACTGGGGGTAGAATAACTTGAAGCGTACGGCGATTCACAGTTAATCGTCAATCAGATCAGAGGATCATACGAAGTCTGCCATGAAGACATGATCCCCTATCACCAAATAGCGATCGACATCATCTCATCATTTGAGGGATTCTTCATCGAACATGTTTCCAGACTCCAAAACATCGAAGCCGATGCCCTAGCAGGCCTTGCCACTTCCTTAGCAGTGCCAAACCATACTCATCATTCGGTGGATGTGATAGACCATGAACTGGTCTGTCCCAAGAACAACGTTCAATTCGTGGCGAGTTATTCTGCTAAGACGATCGACGAAGTGTCAGACTGGAGAAAACCATTCATAGACTTCATAGTCTACGACATCCTGCCCGAGAACCCAAAGGAAGCGACCTCTATCAAAAGGCGTTCTCTTAGATTCTTCTACAATACAGAAACGAAAATGTTGTATCGTCGATCCTATGATAGGTTATTGCTTCGGTGTCTGTCAAACGCAGAAGCCAAAGAAGCCGTACGCGAAGCTCATGACGGTGTCTGCGGGGCCCATCAGTCTGGCCCTAAATTGTAAGACCATCTTCGCCGAATGGGCTACGACTGGCCCACGATGGTAGCAGATACGATAGACTATGCAAGAAAGTGCAAAGCCTGCCAAGTCCACGCAGACTTCATCCACCAACCATCCGAATTTCTACATCCGACGGTAGCATCCTGGTCATTCGAAGCATGGGGAATGGATATCATCGGTCCGATCACTCTACCTTCTTTCCGAGGACACCGCTTCATACTTACCATCACAGATTACTTCTCCAAATGGGCGGAAGCTGTTCTGCTTGCAGAAGTAAAGACTTCAAACGTGATCAGCTTCCTCAAGCATCATGTCATTTATCGCTTTGGACTGCCCCGAAGGATCATCCATGATAATGGTCCGCAGTTCGCAAGCCACGCCTTCTATCGATTCTGCGACAAGCATAGTATCCAAAATATTGCTTCAATGCCATACAACCCAACAGCGAATGGGTTGGCATAAGCATTCAACAAAATAATTATTAAACTTCTCAAGATGTTCGTATCGTCTAACAAGCGCAACTGGAACGAGAAGCTTAGTGAATGCTTCTGGACGTACCGTACAACAGTCCGAACAGCCACAGGGAACACACCATTCTCCCTGGTGTACGGAAGTGAGGCAGTTCTTCCATTGGAGACACAAATCCCCTCGCTCCGCGTCGCTCTCACTTACCAATTGACGACGGACGATAACTACCGTCGCCGGCTATAAGAGTTGGAGGCCTTAGATGAAAAACTCCTACTGGCTCAGCAACGGATCGAAGCTATACCAAGCACGCATCTCCGGAGCCTTCTACAAGAAGGTTAAAATCAAAACATTCCAAGTGGGTGATCTCGTTCTGGCAGTTCGAAGGCCGATGGTCATGACTCACAAGACTGCCGGCAAGTTCCAACCAAAGTGGGAAGGCCCATTTATCATTGAGGCTGTATTCTCCAATGGTGCTTACCGCCTCGTAAAACAAAATAGAGACTTGCTCATGCTGCCCGTCAACGGCAAGTTCCTGAAGAAATATTATGTCTAAACGGCATTTTCCAGATTATCAAGTCATGTACCCGCTGGTACCGCTGAACTCATATTCACAAAATTTCAGATGATTGAGTTATGTACCCTCCGGTACCGCTGAACTCATATTCTCCAATTCTCAGATGATTGAGTTATGTACCCTCCGGTACCGCTGAACTCACATTCTCCAAATCCCAGATGATTGAGTTATGTACCGTCCAGTACCACTGAACTCACATTCTTCCTCCACAAAAAATCCCAAATTATTGAGTTATGTACCCTCTGCACCTCTGAACTTACACTTTAATTCCAAAATTCCTGGATTGTCGAGTTATGTACCCGCAGGTGCCTCTGAACTTATATTCCGGTCACTCTTTCAGATAGTAAGTCATGTATGACCATACATCTGAACTTATTTCTCTGAAAGAGCTCCTCCCTCATGATCCACTACCCGCACTCTCAGTGCACAAAAAGGGTAACAGATCCACAAATTTTTAAAACGACCATGTCGATGTTACCTCTGAGTTGTTTCACTTCTGCCAAAAATAAATCACCCCTCTACAAAGAACTTCCATGTCCTCATTACCTCGGAGTCAGTCTATGTACCCTTCATGGAGCCCACTCCTGCCATGTCCTCATTACCTTTGAATGGGAAGGCTCCATCGAAGAAACCCTCATATTTGCCATGTCCTCATTACCTTTGAGTAAATATGTTGGTCCTCCCTCGACTTATTATCTGTACCAAAAAAAAAACCCCAGGGTATGCCAAGGATAATAGGTCCACAAATGTCCTCAGTTGACCATAAATATCCTCCATTAAGTCCACTCCTGCCATGTCCTCATTACCTCTGAGTAGGAAGACTCCGCGGTAAAAGCCCCCATACTTGCCATGTCCTCATTATCTCTGAGTAAGTATGATGGTTTTCCCTCGTCTTATTATCCGTATCCTAAACCAGGGTACGCCAAGGATAATAGGCCCACAAATGTCCTCTGCTGACCACAAATGCTGTACTAAGTTTCTTAGTACACGTATATCATTTCTCATCATGCCCCGGGAGCCCAGCTGCTCCATGGCATTCGTTCTTCCGATACCCGGAACATCCATGATCACCTTACCGTGGAATTGTTCTAGGTATCCCCATCAAACTTGTTATCAGTACCTAAAACCCAGGTATGCCAAGGGTAACAGGTCCACAAACAAGTCCCCCAAGCGGGGCGAATACCACCATAACACCACAGGCACAACAGACAGTACAAATAAAGGGTAGAATAAAGCATACTCTTTTTTGGAAGGCGAAAGTACTACATGTTCTAGGGACAACGTCCTACTTAAAGGAAGAAAAGAGATTACATCACATCGATGTCCAAAAGAAGCAAGACATAAACCGCAGCTAAAGACAGACATAAGTATCAAAACAGAGACGGACATTTGTGAGAGCCCATGAATCCTAGTTGCGGGGACGCATATACCAATCCCTCAACCATCTTGCATATGACGGATGTACTTGAGCAAAATCCTCGTCCGAAGTAGGAAGGTCATAACTCCCAGTACTACCGCCGTCAGACTGGGGCTCCTCCTTTAGAGCAATAGGTGCCAGCTCTCCTTGTTGTTTCTCCGTTTTTGGTATTACCTCCTCCTTAACGAGCAATGACTCTTGTTCGAAAGGGGGCGGCAGCTCTTCCTTCACAATGATATCAGCCTTCGGCAGGGTTGCTACAAGAATCAAAGATAAAAAGAAACAAAGTCAAAAGATGGTCATACAATTCGAACAGTCTGCATTATAGGCTTGTGCATAAAGCGTGCAACAGAGCCGTTGTTAGGACTTTCCCAAGTCCTTACCCTTAACATCAGGATGAACGCCGGAGTGAGCTTCAGATACCGCAGCCGACGCTGAGGCTAAACCCTTACCCTTCGCCGCAGTCTTCGCCGCAACCTGGGAGGACTTGGGAGCCATTACTATGATCAGAGAAGGAGGACGAAGACAAGAGAGCTAGGGCAAGAGCATAAAGTAAAGAAAGTCTTCTTTACAAACACTCTGCTATTTATATGCAGAACCCCAATGGACCGACGCATCGATCCATGTGCAGTATAACCGACTCTTCAGTTATCAAGGCGATCTGGTTATTTAAGGCTAAAACTCTTGGGATCCTGCCCAAAAAAGCGGCCTTAAATCTGACAGCAAATCAAAGGCAATCAATGCAAAATATTTACACACATGGCATAAAGACGTGGCAAGGAGCCCATGCAGCTCAGATGGCCATACGGCTGGAACGACCATGCGGCTCAGATGGCCATGCGGCTGAGGGGGCTATGCGGTTGAGACACCCATACGGCCAGAACATCCTATGCGGCCAGAGGAGTTTATACATAGCCATGCTTCTTATTCAAAGTATTTCAATTTTGCAAATTGAAAACTTTGAAGGGGGTCTTGTAGAAGCATGGAAAAGAATAAAGAAAGGTCTATGCGGCCAAGGATCTTCTTGCGGCTCAGAGAGACCATGCGGCTCAGGGGTCCATGCGGCTCAAGTGTCTATGCGGCTCGGATAGACCCAGAGCCACGTGGCCTTCAACAGCTTTTTCCTTCGTCTTTTGCTGCATTTAATGTCCTGACGGCTGACAGCTCTGACAAAAAGGCGCAATAATGACTGACGTAATGGCGCATTCCTAGAAAAGAGGAGAAAATCTTCTCACAGCTGGCAGAATATATCAAATCCCGATGCATGCGGCTGCTACATTTATGCGACCGCCCACTTCATGTGGCCGCCCATCTTCATGCGGCTGTATCCTTTATGCGGCCGCCCATCAGCATGCGGCTGCCCACTTTATGCGACCGCCCATCTTCATGCGGCTGCATCCCTTATGCGGATGCCTACTCCCATAAGGCTGCCCATCTTCATGCGGCTGTTCATCCCCATGCGGGTGCCCATCTTCATGCGGCCGTTCATCCTCAAACGGCCCACTCATATGCGGCTCTGCCAAGATGACCCAGTAGAGACACGTGGCACTTTTCATGATGATTGAGACACGTGGCAGTCTTATCTTCCTGGAATTATGGGTGCTAACGAATCCTAACAAAATCTGATTTGTTACAATCACCATAAGTGCCCAGATCAAATCAAATTGAGCAAATTATATACGTTGCAGGCCATTACAAGTCACGAATATTCATGGCAATCAACATTTATTGTCCACAGAGATTTAATGCAATCACATTAATTGCTTAAATCTATTATATTCAAGATGGACGGCCCAGATTAATTAACTCTTAGGCCGCCGACTTTTGAGAATGGACAATCATTACAAACCCTAGTGATGCCCCTCACTCTTATAAATAGCAAGGTGCCATTTTTTTGCAAACCCCCGGCCCGGATCCAGAGAGAATCGGAGAGAGATTATACAGAGATCGAAAGCACAGAGGAGAACACAGAGAGAACAAAGAAAGCATTTCTTCATCAACGCAAAGCAGTTCTTCTCCAGAGCCAAGGCTGCACCCGATCGTCCAAGGAGTAAGGCAAAGCTGCCGTCGCTTTTCCGAGCCTCTATCTCACCTCCCAGAATCTAAAATAAACAATTGTACTTAGATTGCTGTACCTTGGTTTTCGTCCATAGGCTTTTTTTGTACGAGCGAGTTTGTATTGTGATGTAAAAGTCCAGTCCTCCGATAATTGTTCTGTTCTTTTATATTTTATTGCAAACAGGCTATACGCCCAAAGGGCTATGCGCCCAAAGGAATATGCGCCCAAGACAAATACGTGGGCGCATAACGTATAACAGTACGTAGGCGAATAATATGCCACAGCATGTGGGCGCATAACATGGCAACATGTGGGCGCATAGCACACCACAGTTTTGGCGAATGACTTATATGGGCGCATAATGATGCTCACAGAAGTATGTTGCCTTAGGCACACATGCCCAGGCAGGAGAAAAGTCAGAGCGTCGCAAACTAATGCTCAAGACTTTGCTTTCTGAGGCGTGCGCTCACCAAGAATCGTGTCCTGGACTGGCAAGGATGCTGCCGCAGGAGGAGAGCCACTCGGTGTAACCTCCTTACCCTTCACGGATCTCTTGGCGACCTTGGAAGACATGGTTCTTAAACAAAAGAGATGATGAGTCTTTTTAAAAATTCTAAGAGAGGAGAATAATGAACTTTCTCTCTCCTTCAGAGCCTATTTATAGGCACAGGCCACTTCCTATGCGCCCACTATCTCTATGTGCCCATTGTGCGCTATGCGCGCAACATGGCTTATACGCCCACATGAAGATCTGGCCTTTTGTACACTATGTGTCTGCCACTTGCTGAAATAGACAACGTATGAAGGATGGACCTCTTTAAATTCCACCCCGATGAATCTGTCCGTTCAAATTTTCGAGGAAGATCTCAACAGTCGTATCTCTCTGACAGGCTGGACAAACGCTATGCGCCCAAAGAGAGGGCCGTGCTATGTGTCCACTGCATCACAAGAAGACGGTCCATGTTTCTTTCAAAGTATTTTGAACTCGTTCAAGTATCAAAAACTTTGAAGGGGGTCTTGTAGAAGCATAAAAATTTCAGCCAATGAGAACATATACGCCCAAACCGATAAGAACATATGCGCCTAAGCCAGTGAAGCTCTATGCGCCCAAGCCACCCTGTGAAGCTCCATGCGCCCAAGACAAGCTCCCTCAAAAGGAGGGCGCATAGCCTGAAACAGGGCTATGCGCCCAAGCCTAACTCAGTCAAATCCATGATCAAAATGTACACTGAAGCATACGGCCACGTCAGTCTCCATGAGCAATCGTACACCGAAGCATGCGGCAAAGTCAACACCACAATCAACCGCCTGCATGTGCCTACATCCTATGCACCCAAAGCAGGACTATACGCCCATGTGAAAACCAGTGTGTTTCGTCATGTGGGCGTATAACATCATTCCAGCTCAGAAACTACTATAAAAAGGGGTCTCATCCCTCTTCAAAATAACAGAACGGAGAGCATTTCAAGAGCCAAATTGCTGTACTTCTTGCCAGTGAGCCGAGAGTTAGCAATTTTCTTATATTTTATTCTACTTTTATAATCGGAGTGTCAACGAAGTAAAAGAGAAACTGCCGCTCGATCTCCATCGTCCCATTCCCCAGAATTCTTTTTTGTACTCGGGGATCCTCAGCGCAGGATCTCTCAGGCATACTCGATTTGTGGTATCTTGCGCCAATAAAGAAAAGACAATATTTCTTCTTCTTTTTGTGTGTGTCCATAATCATCTCCTAAACTAGTGATTTTATTTTCCTAGTTATTTAAATTGTGATTATCTAAATTGTCTATTTTTGTTGAAGGACATTTTCGATCACTTTGCCCAATGGTTTGATCGGGTTTTCGTATCAAGAAACTCTTCTACCTTCAACCCTACATACCCTAGATATTTTTTAATTTTGAGGGACGAAATGCTTGTAAGTTGGGTTGGATGTAAACCCCCTAAAATGTACTATATTTTTTGTTATTATTTTTTTATTTCTAGTATTCGTATCTTTAGTATGAATACGTATATACGAAGTATTTAATTATTTGTAGACAAAAGTTTTACAATTAGTTCTAAATGAATATAGAAAATAAATATTTTTGTTTCGAAATATAATAAGCTAAATATTTTTATTTTATATAAAATAGGTCACGCTCGATTTTAGTCAAACTATATTTTTATTATAAATGCCATTTTATTTATTATACAAATATAGTTAAATATTTAGAAAAATAATATTTTTCTTATGAATTATTTTGCATGCGATGTACATGAAAATAAATTCATGTATTATTTGTAAAATAGGATTTTCAAAAATTCTTTACAATTATTTTAAATTATAAAGTGGTATTTCAAATTTATTTGATGTTATTGTTTAAATAATTGATGTAGCATGGATTCCAATTTCGAATCTTTTTAGGATTTTTTTTCTTTTTGGTTTATCTTTTTTCAAGAATTGATAAGAATCATTTTTTTTAGGTTTTATCTTTTATTATGATAGGTTTTATCTTTATTTGACTAGAATTATGTTGTCATAAAAGCCCTATAAATAGGCATCTTCTGTATACAATTGAAAACAACTTTTAATCAATAAAATTCTTTTTTAAGTTCTGAGATTTATTCTTTCTTTTTTTTTGGTCGTGGACTCGACTGTTCCGTGGATTCGGAAGTCCCTCACATGAGGTTTTCAAGCAACCTTCATGCGGACCCCTCACAAGGCCATCCGTCGGAGTTTTTGCGCACCGCTTCACTCTCACCAAGCAACGGTGGTCCAGTTATCATCATCACCGATCGACCTGGCCATTGTCAAGCATGAAGGTAAGCTTGTTCTGCTATCACAATGCGTCAAGTGGTATCAGAGCCCCGTAGATCAAGGATTCCAATTTTTTGGAAACCTTTGAAAATCTTTTTTAAAACAATAATGGCGAAACCAGTATCGCGTGAGAAGCTTGAACAACCAATGTGTATCCACAAGCGGCTATTGCTAGCCACAAATATTGAAGAACCATCACAGCACCATAATGTCTTTCGAAACTAATGTAAGGTTAAAGATAAGCTATGCAGCATCATAGTTGATAATGGGTGCACAGAGAGCATTATTTCAAGAGAAAGGGACATGCTAAATAAGCACATCCGGCGTCATATAAGTGAATGGATTCAAAAGGGCCACAACATGGTCGTCTCTGAAGTTTGTCGCATATCCTTCTCTATCAGAAAGACCTACAAAGATGAAATCATGTTTGATATAATCGATATGGACTTGTCACATCATCCTCAGTCGATCGGGGTAATTTGACAAAAATATCAAGTACCGGGGAAGAGAAAACACATATTCCTTCCTTCAAGATGGATGGTTCCTCACTCTCCTTCCATTAGCACCGAAGGATATTCCTAAGACTAGGCCACAACCACAAAAGGGGCTCGAGCATTCCTACAACAATTGTTTTCTCAGAGCACCTGTTTCCATTGTTAACTATAAAGATGATGAGTCGGATGAAGCTATTGCAGATGCTGAACTGAAATCTTCAACCGCTCAAGAATAGATGAAATTGTTGGTTTCTAATCAAGGAACAGAACTAATTGAAGATAAGGACGTGATAATCTTCGGTAAAATTATTGCGGACACTACGAAGAAGAATTCTTCATGCCTATAAGAAAAACACACAAATGAAGACGAGGTCATCCCCAAGGATGATAGTTAAGAACATAGTGCAAGATCTCCAGACACAATTCTGGAAAGAAATATCAACAAATATTTACACGACAAACAGAGAATTTCATTGGAGTCAACCAAGACATCATCATCTTGTTCACTGTTCTCTTCTCTTGAGTGTACGACTCAGCAAAAAAATTTCTTATGCGATGGAGCATTGAAGAGTTTACCAATATTGAAAGCTCCTAATGCCAATGGTAGACCTCCTTGCACTACAAGAAAAATACCTTGTTATAACGTTTGAAATGAAGCTATTACAATGGTTCATACATAAGTGTTACAGAATTTTAGCAACAACACATAATATGACAGTTCTTAAGAGTTTTTGGCCTATTACAACGATTTATAGCGTAAAAAATCATATATTGTTCACATATATATAAATTTTTTACACACAAATGTTATAAAAGTGGTATAAAAATTAAATCGCCCGCTCGAAATTCCGTTCAAACCCGATCCCCCGATGAAAACCCTCATTTCCTTTTTTTCCCTCTCTCTTCCATTTTTCTTCTCAGCTCTCCTCTTTCCCGACTCCTCTCTCTCTCTTTTCTTCTTTAGCGAGATCTCCTCCACATCACTTTCAATAAACCCTAACCCTAAAATTTTGTTGATGATCTCAGCATGATAAAGACGGAGAAGAGAGAGGACTTCGAAATCTCGCAGTTCCTCAACGGAGAGGTCTTCGATTATGGAGACCAGTAGAGCTCGTTTGGGTTCGTGGAGCTTCTCGGCTTCCAGGAGCTCCCGCAGTCGACTTTTGAGCTTCCGCTACCAACTCTGCGGCCCAATCCGGTAGTCTTGACGCTTGATTCGACGTCGGAGATCACCACCGCCAACCTCTCGACGAGCCGAGCTCCTCTTCGATTTCATCATCTTCCGACGAAGCGGCGAAGGCGGAGGCGAAGTTTTAGGGCTTCCACTCATGATTTTTTCCATCTTTTTTTGGGGGATTTTATTGTAGCACGTCGAGTTATATCAAGCCATATATGTAGAACGCATTCGAGATCGATAAGGTGATGTTTTGAACAGTTTTTATATGTGTTTTTCGAGTGGTTTGTGTTATTTTTGTTAAGAAATATGATCTTTTTCAAAATTTGGAGAGTATTACTTGCCCTAAGTCGCTAGAGAAGCTGGTCAGGATTAAAGGGCATAAGAAAGGTGAGTTTTGATCTGATTATATTATCCAACAATTTGTGAGAATTATTTATCGATTTGATTATCAAGATAATTAATCTATTTGGAATCGGTCGATTTTAAACAAAAATTAATTTATCTACCATGGTATTAATTTGTGTCTTTACTAGGTTCCTTGGTTTCGGATCAGTTGATTTTTTTAGATTTGAAAATTTCAACAATTTTGATACACCTACATCTTTTGCATGCTAAGTATCCTAGCTATTGCGAGTGTGTGACAGAGCAGGGGTGTGTATCCCCTTTGAACGTTTTGCAATTAGCTTTTGCTTAATTTGTTCAAATCAATTTTATCCTCAACCAATCATCCAATTGATGTATTTTGGAGTGTCCGTGTCGTGTCAGAGACATGTCCGACACGACACACTACATGCACAATATTTAATTTAGAGTGTCCTCCTTAAGGATGTTGGTTTCTGGTCAGGTTTGTCATCAAACTATTTTCTTGCAGTCTTCTAAATTTGCTTGATAACTTCCAGGTGAGGGGAATTTAAAGTAATTTCTCTACATTCTAGCACCCATCTCCTGTTCGATCAACGATTGCTGTTCAGAATCTCATGGTAAAGTTTAGTGTATACATTCAAATGTCATATGTTTTTTTAGTGGTGGTAGAAGAGTGTATCAGTTGTAATATCAATTTAATTTAGTAACAAACACCATTCAATAAAAAAAATATTTTTAGTATGTATGCTAAATTTCTCTTAGGTCCAAAGATACGTTGGTAGTGAAATAACGTGTAGGCAACTCTAGAGGGGAGTGAATAGAGTTTGTGTCGATCATCACCAAATAAAAATTAACTCTATATCACCTCCACAAAACAACTATCAAGATAGTAAATGAATCAGAGAGAAATGCAGAAGTAAATAAAGATCAGAAGAGCATACGCAAACACAACGATCTAACCTAGTTTCCCTCGTAGAGAAATAGTCCAGGCCTGAGAACTCTAGCTCAGAATTGAAATCCACTATTTGTGCAATAGCATACAACCACGTGCCTTTACTCAGAAGAGCACGCCAAATTCTTACAGATTCGCAAGTGGCAAAACTTGGAATTATCCAAATGACGTTTCTTTCACTCTTGCACACAACTTCTAGCTGATATCGCACTAAGCACCTTGGGCTAAGGAGAGTTGTGGCTTAGGAGATATGGAAGAATGAGGCTTAGAGTAGTAGAGCTTAAAAAGCTTGAATAATTGAAGGTAAGAGATGATTTGAAATGAGAGAATTCATGCTCTATTTATACTACTCTGGGGAGGCAGAGTTTGGCTCAAATTTTTTCCCAAGAATTCAAATTTGTGAACGTTGGACAGCTTATATCAAGCATGCCCTAAAAATTAGGGTACTGAACATCAGGGGACAGAGTTCGGCCCGAATTCTATGTGGGGAGAGAGCTCTGCCCGAACTCTGTGTGGGGGCAGAGTTTGGTTCGAACTCTGCCTCCTAGGTGGCAGGATGGCCTTTGGGCCTTTGGGCTTTGTTTGGCTTGGTGGAGCTTGGACTTGGTTCAGGAATTGGTCTGTTTGTCTGGTAGAGCTTGGAGAGATATGTCTAGGGGTTGAGATGACATAGTGCGACTCATTGTACACATTCCCCTAGACTCAATAAATTAAAGATTACAAACTTGGAACAAATAGGAAAACCAAGAGCCCTTTGATGACGCTTTTGTTCTGATATTTGAGCAGACCTGAAGACCTCTTTTTCTTTGATAGCAGTCGTCCAAAGATAAGCAGATCTAGAAATCTGAATACCTTTTGGGGGCTTCACCTCCAAACCCCTAACGGAGGGCGCTTCCCCCTCGATACGGAACCCCCGATGCGAGGCCCCGGATAGGTCGCTAGGCGATTCAGAGAAATCGTTTTGTATGACGCCGTCTTTGGTCCATCATTAATTCTTTATTACCTATGTCCTGGTTTGATCATGTTTGATCATGCTTACTACATGTCTACAAATACATGTTAGGCGAGCAAAATATGTCATATTATGATACAAGCATGGCAATATGATATAGGTCAATTAGGATAATGCTAAGTTTAAGTAGCAACATGATAGTGAGTATATGAATATTAGTGACGTCATTATGTTAAACTTAACTGATTAGCCATATTCAAAAATACGATGTAATCATTGGGCTAACAATCTCCCTTTTTTTTATTAGACAGATACGACAGATGCATGTATCACTAATAAAGACATATTATGTGCGCTAACTTAAACTTATTTCTCTCCCTTTGACATGATTAAAAAAATAAGCTCCCTCATAATAAGAGATAAACCGAACTCAAGCATTAGTAAAGGAGGAAGGCATAAACAATCATGATCAAGATATACTAAATGAAGAATAATGGAGGAAGTGTGTAAAGACAAGTATAGAAACTACATACCAAATGTAGAGTGCCAAATAAAAAATAGCTTGTCAAAACACAAATAGTTGGTAAAAGAATTTGAAAATAATCAATAGATGGTTTACCATCATGAAATCCAAGAAAGACATCCAAAAACATAGTATGATAAGAAATATTGCTCTAGTTTTGGAAGAGAATTATGAAATAAAGGTAAAAACCATCGGGATTAGATAATTGTAAAACATAGATATCAAAGAAGAAAGATACCAAGTGAGATATTGAAATATATATCAATTAAAATAAATAAACTTGAAACATTGATCAATGAAAATATGATAGTCAAAATTGTCCACAGATAAATAGTGGAACAAAAGAAAGGAATGATCAATGTAAAATAAAGTAATTAATATAAAATGATCTCATTATTTGCAAATCTATTTGCTTATCCAAAATCCATGCAATTGAACTCAATTACCTTATCATGCTATATAAAGACCCTTTAGATAAACATGAAGGTAAAGGAGAAAAAAATACTTGAGAAGGAGAAATTCAGTCGACTTGAATGCTCCCCCTCAATATAAATAAAATCATAAATTTTGGGTAAGTCCTCAACAAGGAAAGCCAAATCAATTAAGCATACAAGGAAAGCCAAATCAAAGAAAGCACAATAGTCATCAAGATAAGATACGAAAGTTAATATTAACGAGACGACTCATATAAAAGAGAGATAATATGATGAAAACAATTGCATACAGTCTCATAAAACTTTCAAAATAAAACATTATGACCTCAATGAGATATGAAATTTAAGAGAATATGGGTCTATGAAGAACTAGGTATACGACATATTAATGGGTATAAATGAATTGAACCAATATTTGCTCCTCCTTAAAATATGTGTATCTTGTTCCAAAGAACTTATAGCATAAAAAATGATAACTTCAAGATTTAGGGGTAAATCAACTATTGATTTCTCTCCCTTGCTCAATGCATGTAAGGTTATAAAAACGTCATAGAACGAATAATGTCATCTTTAGTAAAGAAGAGATATCAACTTAATAGCTACTAAAGATGAGAAATCAAAATAATATTCCATTTTAGCACATGTGATCAAAAGATGACATACAATAACCTATATAGAAGAATATCATATTGAAATATGATAGATCAATGTATGTTACATTTTGAGCAAAATGTCATCATGAAAAGGAAGAAAGTCAATTAAATCAATCATGGTGAAAGTCAAAATATAGCTCAATTATACAAAAAAATAAAACTCAAATATCATGTCCATGATTATCTAATTAATAAATGACCAACAAATTTATTTCTTTATATGGACTATGTATGTTTTACCGCATATGTACCCATCAATGGGTAATAATCCAATCTTACTAATACTAAAAGAGAAACCATTGAATTTCAAATAGCAAAGAGCATATGTAATAATCCATGAGTACTCAAACTAGAGTAATAAATTAACTTGACATCCACATAATTAGATAATATAGGACTACTCAGCCATTAGGATCATTTATCAATTAAAGTAAACATGATCCAACGAATCTCATCAAGAGAAAATCCCAAATTTATATTTATAATATAATCTTACAAATCGATGGAAATGCTTACCAATAACTAGTATGGAAGGAAGTTAAAGCGATGAATTACAAACCTCAATGGAAACAAGATTGAATAAAACATTTGTCAAACTAATTTTAGAGACCAAACTTATGTATCTAAAATAGAATACAAATCTCATCAAGAAAATTTATAAATTTTGTTTTTGTAAACTAGCATATCATATATAGATTGAAATTCAAGAAGATAGCTAGATAAGTGAAAGTAAAAAAAATTATGTAGCTTAATCAATACATCGTAAATAAGCATGCTACATAACTAATTAAGATTAATGAGGTAGACCATTAACATGATAAATGTGCTCGTTAAATCTTAAGTCACTAAAACTAAAGATACATGCTTAAGCATAGAGTTCACAATAACGATAATACATTTGGAATAACCAAATAATTTATATAATCTTTACTAAGCAAGGATAAGAGCAAGAGGACAAATAAAAGAATTATGCTCTTCTCAAAATGAGGCTAAAAGGATATTCATGAAAACACAATGAAATAAATCTCTTTGCCAAGTATTGAGGTTAACTGAAAATAATGAAATAATAGATCAATCTAGAGAATGCAAAATATTATAGCCATTATGAAATAAGTGTATTCTCTAGAAATGGAAAATCTCAAGCATGACAATATGATAAAGGTCAATTAGAACAATGCTAAGTTTAAGTAGCAACATGATAGTGAGTATATGAATATTAGTGACATCATTATGTTAAACTTAACTGATTAGCCATATTCAAAAACACGATGTAATCATTAGGCTAACAAGTAGCAATATGAATTGGCTACTATATATATGTTAGAATATGAGAGGGAGGGATGTAATTGATATGCAAGAAAGTGAGAGGAAGGTGGCATACATTAAGGTGAACAATACTAAATTTCCTGGGTATATTCGTAGTGATCACTAGTTCTATGCATTTACTAACTATTTCTTTTTTCTATCAATCATGTTCCTATGTCTATTTATAGACCAATAGTTGGTCTTTCAGATTTGATTATAAGGCTTTTTGTCCTTGTTTTCTTGATATATGTTCTACTTTAGCTATTAGCACTGGAGATATATTGACATGGGCCTTCCAATATGCTGTATGGCAACATCTATAACAACATAGCGACACAAGCGCAATAGTAGTTTTGGTATGTCCTGATGTATTTTAGAGTGTCTCTGTCATGACCAACACTGATAGGATACATACACAGCACTTATTTGAGAATATGTGCATCTTAGGTCCTTTTCTTCTTTTATTAATAAATATGTTCATAATTTTCATGAAGAGAGAGATATTGGCCGTCTTTGTTTTCTTTGATATGAATATAAATGAGCTTTTATGTTGATATTTTTTTACAAGATGCCCACCCCTACAAGTATGCTGGAGAGAATGTTCATTTGCAAGGGATCAACATTTTCAAGGTATGTGTTATTTACCAGATTCTCGGTCTTCTGTCATAGAATTTATCACAATAACTGAAAGGATGCTGATTACATGATGCTACTTTTCTGTCGGGCAAATTTGCAACACATGGTTGACTTAGACTAACCTTGCTAAATCACTGCAAGTCGATTATAGAATTAAAATAATTTCCTGCAATGTCTTTAGTTAGTGAATAATTTGAAATGAAAAAAAAATTGAATGTAGCATATCTCAGTTATGTAATTATTCAACGAATATGTTCTAATTAACTTGGATGTTGATGATTACAAATGTTCCAGGGAAGAGCTAGTGTGGCAGATAATATTGGATTTTTTTAAGTTCAGAGATGATATCTACAAAACCAGATTGTGAGTTTGTACTTGCTTCGGATCGAAGCTTTCACTTTGTTAGCATGAAAATTTGGCATGGCAAAAGATCTAACATGTCAAACCTTTATCTTTTGCTATTGCATGTTCTCTAAAGTCTTGGGAAAGTTCAACTGATCTCGTGAATACTCTTAAGAATGAGATTCGTGATGGGCAGCTAAGTTTTAGGGGCAAATGTGTCCTTGAGGTATTTCAGTTTGAATGTTTTTTTGTACCATTTCGTTTCTTATTTACAACAGCAAAGATCCAAATTGGTTTTTCTTTATCATCTTTCCAAACATCTCTAGAAGTTCTTGCAAAAGAAGCTTGTTTTATAAAACAAAAGCTTCTGTTGTATAAAGAAGCTTGTTCTATTCCATTAACCCCAAAAATTCTATTCATGTTTTTGTATGGTAAAACAAGCTTCTGTTGTAGAGGACATATATATATATATATATATATATATATATATATATATATATATATATATATATATATATATATATATAAATATATATATATATATATATATATATATATATTTATATTTATATATATATATATATATATATATATATATATATATATTTATATATTTATTTATTATATATATATATATATATATATATATATATATATATATATATATATATTTAACCCCAAAAATTCTATTCATGTTTTTGTATGGTAAAACAAGCTTCTATTGTAGAGGACATATATATATATATATATATATATATATATATATATATATATATATATATATATATATATATGAAGACCCGATTAAAGTAAGAAATTTGTGATTAGGATTTTGTGTAGGTTTGTTGATTTGTTGATGGGTTAGTACCCGTCTAGTTCATATCCGATATATATTCTATGTGCTTGTGATACCTGAATATCACCCGGTATGACTCGCGTACTAGTTTTCCTAACTGTTTAGTTAAACCATGTTGGTTTTGTCTATGAAAACCTTTATACTGGCCGGTAAACAGAGCAATGGACATATTCATCGAGTCATGAAAAATGGAGAAAGATATGTTACTAGCGCAATGCTGGTCGAAAGTACACTAAAGACTATTTCTTTTTGTGAAATTAAAACGAATATTACATTACTAATTGCAAATAGGTTAATTGAATTTTGATGATCCTCGTAACCTTTAAAACTTGCAATGGGATTAAGGATTAAATGTGTGGTTAATCCTCTAAAAGTTTCGACATTTTAGCAAAAATTATGCCACTTGTACAGGAGATTCTTTTCTTCATATGAGGAAATGGTTCCCGCTTACTTCCTTCCAAGTTGTAGCAAAAAGCAGGCTTGTAATAATTTCTTGAACTTGCATGTGTTTTGTGATAAACGTATGCATTACACATATGCCTCTGATTTATGTATTCTCTCCCTTATTCAGATTAATATCACTATAAATTACTTTAGATCTTGGCGATGTAGTTTACATGTGATTGTGTTTCCAGTCTGTTGGATTGAAGTTTCATCTTCCTGAGGAGTTCTTTGGTGCTTGAGTGTTCTCGTGTATAACTTCACAGTTAACTTAGATTTGTGTTTCGTGCTAGCTAAGCTGGTAACTTTTCTACAATCATTTGGCTTATTCAGCTGTGGAGTTTTGTAGCTAGTGTCATTTTGGGAGCTTGCTCATTCAATGCCATGAAAAAGAACAGGGGAATGGAAAATTGGAGAATAGTTGGAAGAATGCTATACTTAAATAGTGTGCACATACAGTTAGAGGTGAAGTATGAACCCTCATAATTGATTACCGGGTTCGTACTTCTTGTATCAATTAATTGGCTCTTTTTGATAATTAGGCTAGAATTATATTTAACACATGATATGGATACTCATCAGTGTTGCTACACTCTGTTGTAGCAGACATGATTGAGAAAAGACTTCACCAAGCTTTTCTTGTTGTACTGTACTCTGTTGTGATCAATTTATGAATTGCCTATGTTGTTATTCATGTTTGCTTCATCAATTATATTTAAAGAAATTATTTTCTGGTTTTGGATAATATTATCTTTACAAATATTTTCTCCCCATGGGTTACACTATTTAATGTGTGGCCGGATAGAAATACGGGAGGTAATGTAATCATTTCCTTAACTATTATTTTTTTCTCTGTTGAGTCATAGAAATTTTATTTAATGATTATTTCTATATGAAGCAACCTCAGACTTTTTGTCGATCATATTAAAGCGTTATTATGGATACACAACCAAAAGCCATGCAATTGTTATTGTATTTTCCTTATCTTTTTTACTTTCTAATTTTTTGGCGATAAATTCTTGTTCTTGTAACAATTATTCCTTTTTATTTGTAGTTGCTTGAGATTATGGGAAAATTCAATGACGAGTAGCAGCATGCATTTTGCCATTTTGTGACTGATGCTTCTCGTCTTCTACCTGGTGGTTTAGCCGTCCTTAATCCAAATTTGATGATAGCAAGGTAACAATGCTAGAAAAAGGACCGCATGCTTTCGCTTTGAAGGGATATACAATGTTGGCTTTTGAAGGGATGTGACTATTTGGTGTTGGTGAATGCAATGATGTTTTAAGGCCGACGGCCCTTAAATGGAAAGATGTAGACATTTTTGGATTTTGAAATGTAATAGTGATATGTTGGTGAAACAAAAGTTGAAAAAGAGTGATTTATTTTGAAATGTAATTAAGATGGTGTGATATTTGGATATTTTTAATAAGATGTTTCAAATGTTAGTTAAATTTCATATTTTTGTTATCTCAGGAAATGAATATGATTTTTATAATGCATTGAATTATAAGCATTGACAAGTGATATATGTGTGTGAATAACCAGGATAGAACCAGATCATTTTAGCAAGCGTTATGTATATATAACTTAGCCATAACTCTTTCGGATAGTTATGTTGTATATAATGATAATATTAATGTCGTTTTCAAATTTAGTGTTATATATAATTGAGTTAATTATCTCGTTATTTATAAAAAAGTGTCACATAAGTGTAAGTCATGTATAACAGTTTTTCTAAACTTTTATAACACCCGTGTTCATGACGGTTGCCTGCTTCAAAAAAACTGTCATAAATTGTCATATATGACGGTTTTTACCCGTCAAAAAAGGTATTTTTCTTGTAGTGTCATCACAAGCTTCATAGTGGTCCACCAGACACATCGTCTAAGTTCGAATGTTGGTCCCTGGATTTTTGAGATGCTGCGAAAAGTCCTACATATATGCTTTTTCTTCAAACAGCTTCAAGGCTACCTCTTTCATTACACGTTATCTACATAAATACATCCTTAAAGATGAAAGGTAATGGACATGTGATTATGATAAAGAAGGACGGCTCATGGCACATGTGCATCGATAATCGGGCTATCAACCACATCACCATCAGCTGCCATCAGATTCGGATCCGACATGATGATGAGTGGAAGACTATTTTCAAGATCCAAGAAGTACTCTTCGAATGGATCTTATGCCCTTCGGACTTTCGAATGCATCAAGAACTTTCATACGCATCAAGAATCCAGTTTTGAAGCCACTAAGAAGGAAGTTCGTAGTCTACTTTGATGATATCCTGATTTATAGCAAGAGCCAAGCTGATTCTCTGAAGTACCTCAGGGATGTTCTCAACCTTCTTCGAATTAAGAAGTGTAGTTTACTTACTAATATCTTCTTGGGGTTTGTGACTAGCGTCGATGGTCGCAGTGTTGATGATATGAATATTCGAGCAAATAGCGACTGGCCCACTTCGAAGACAATAATTGAAGTTGAAAGATTCTATGGTCTCGTCAGGTTCTACCGACAATTCATCTGAACATCAGCGCTTGACGCCAATGACAGAATGCATGAAGACATGCAGATCTCCCCAACCTTTAATATCGCCGATCTTTACAAGTACTTTCCTTCTAGCGAACCATTTTATTTTGAGAAGAACTCGGGGACGAGTGCTTCTGAAGAAGGGGAGATTAATGTAGCGTGGATTCCAATTCCGAATCTTTGTGGGAATTTTTTTCTTTTTTCTTTATATTTTTTATAGAGTTGATAAGAATCTTATTTCTTTTAGGACTCTTATTTTTTACTCTATCTTTTATTAGGATAGGCTTTATCTTTATTTGACTAGGATTAGGTTGTGATAGAAGTCCTATAAATAGGCACATTCTGTATGCAATTGAAAACAACTTTTAATCAATAAAATTATTCTTTAAGTTCTGAGATTTGTTCTCTCTCTTTTCTTGGTCGTGGACTCGATTGTTCCATGGATTCGAAAGTCCATCGCTTGAGGTTTTCAAGCAACCTTTGTACGGACCCCTCACAAGGCCATTCATCGGAGTTTTTGCGGCACCACTTTGCTCTCACCAAGCAATGGTGGTCCAGTAATTATCGTCATTACCGACCGATTTGGCCATTGCCAAGCACGAAGGTAAGCTCATTCTGCTATCATGTTGTGTCAATAATTGTGGTGATTTAAATTGGAGTTTAGATTTTATTAAATTAGTTTTAAATTGATTTAAAGTAAACGTAAGATTTATCTAGTGGCGTTTAAAGGTTCTAATCCTTATCTAACTAGGATATCTCCACTCTATTCATAGGGAGCCTTGCCATTATTTTTTTCTCCACAAAATTTCTTCTCAACCATTTATACTATTGTGTCATGCACCGTGTCCGTGTCCACAATTATTCATCGTATCAGTCTACATTGGCCTCGGGTCCGACCCCAGGTGTTTTTTTACTAGTTTTATAATTACTTTATAGGAATTTCGTCGTGTCTAACACATCAGGAATGATTCTCATCCACAAACTTCTTTTTATATCCATGTCACGCAGGAAATGACACCTTCCTAACCTAACCCTAGGCCTTTCTACCATGAAGCCGCCGCCTCCATGAGCCTTGTCCAAACTCCCTAGCCACCTGACCGTCGGACACAGTATCAGCACCTCCGCCATAACCGGCATCACTTCCCAAACTTCGGCCATCCACCCGACACAGGCCGCCCCTTCTGCCCTCCACCACATGCACAACCCTCCGTACCACCAACAACAACTACCACCGCTCATCCCAAGCACCGCCGCTATTGTCGAACGTGTTAGCACAATGATTTTGATATATTGCCCGTAATTAACCTACGTACTATTTTAGCTCTATTATTCTACAGGAACAAACAAAGTCAGTCAAAGATAAAAGGAAAGGTGACTCCGACCCAATAAGAAGAAACAAGTCTTTCCGAGCAAGAAGAAAAGATGATTCCAACACTTACAAAGGCAAACCCTTATCGCACTCAAGAAGACATAAAAAAAGTAAAAAAAATCAATAGAGAAACCTCCTCTGTCTCTCTAAGTTTCTGTAAGTGTCTAGAAAATCATGTACACACTTTAGCATGGATGACAAACTAAAAAGCTATAGATTCAAATTTAGTTTTTATGAAGGGACGGATAATCTGCCGAATCTCCGCGGTAATCCGTCGGATAATCCGATCATAAATACCAAGTATTTTTTGTAACATCCGGATCATCCTAAGGATTTCTGCAGTAATCCATCGGATAATCCGAACTTAGAAAATAACTATTTTGTTGCCTATTTTGGATCATCCGACGGATCTCCGCAGTAATCCGTCAGATAATCCAATTGTAGACAGCGATTATTTTATTGTCTACTTTAGATTATCTGTCGGATCTCCGTGATAATCCGTCGGATAATCCGAATGCCTTGCTGGTCTTTATTCGAAGTCAAATCCAATGACATATGTCATAAGTACTAAATGCATCCAACGGCTCTATTTCTAGCAGTTTCTGTTTGGCCGGATAATCCGAAGGATTTTTGCAAAAAAATTTCGGATAATCTGCTCGACTGCTGAATGCTCTTTATGACTTTGGATTTCTATAAATAGGCATCCTTTTTTTTCATAAATACATATACACTTGAGCTTTAAATTTCCCATCTACCATAGAGCTCCACCATTACTCTACCAAGCTTCAAATTGTCATCCATTAAAGTGTTAGAGTGTTCAAGATTTATAACTTAGATCTTCCAAGTGTTCAAGAAGATCAAAACTCTTTTCCCTCAAGTTTGCAGTTGTCACGACCCGCACCCGGATATACGGGTACGAATACGTGGGCCACGCCCAGCCCACGTCGCAGTATCGACGGTAGAGCACTGTCAAGTATACTATACTAACTACAACATCTAAAGATCCATAAATAGAAATGTACTCATGTCACATCACGAAAACTAGGGAAGATAAGACAAGAAATAATAACAATATCACTAGAACAACTAGAATCTACAATGATCATAAAACAGGAAAATAAAGAAGGAACAACAAAACTAACTAAGGATAACTACCAGGCAACTCACATAGAAGAATAGTGAGATCCACCTCAGCTAGCAACATCATGATGTCCAATACTGAGGGCATAACTACTCCTAAAATTTTGTCAACATATCCGGTCAGGATGGAACGAGTACATATACCTCATAACAGATTTCAAGATAGAATAAAAGCCATAAGACTGTAAATAGAGCATATACAATGAAATCATGGAGTGTACATATATGTATCATGGCATGGTAAGCTGTAGAGCTAGAGCTAGAACAGAAAAGTAGAACTGATCATGGTATGTACACAAATCAGGGTAAGCTATCTATCCAATGTGTGTGAGTAGTAGTTTCAACTTGTGATCGGCTTGGGCACCTGTAAGTAACTGGCTTGGCTAGTCATAAGTGCGGTATATGACTAACACTATTCGGGAATGCGGGATGAATTTGATCACAGGCATACGCTACTAGTCCCACACCCCAACTGGTAGAATGGATCCAAACAGGAAACGTCACTCCACGAGATTCTATGAGAAGGGAGCAAGTCTTCTCTAGAATCAGTGACCACATATTACGTAAGATCTACAAGGGAGCTTGCACAATACATCCCAAGCTAACAAGGAGCAACATCTCTCGTCGGGATCCAGGAATACCAATCCGTGAGAACCATGTGTCAGGAATGAGCATATCTACACTAAGTACATGAATCATAACAGTTATCTTAAATTGGGAAAAAGTTATTAGAGAATGTACTCGCCTGTGATATGATATAATATGTCAACAGGATCCAATATAGTGCCTCGAGGACCTATAGATAACAAGACGTATCAATACTATGTTTAGAAAGTAAAGTCAAATAAAACTAAATCCTATTATGTCATTCTAGGTCAAGATCAGTCTAGTTAGGTCAACCTTGGTCATAGGAGAACATTGGAAGTCAACCCATATCAAACTAGGTTGAAAGTTGACTTACAGTTGACTTTTGGTTAACGGGTCAACTCTGGTCAACTCTAGGTCAACCCTAGGTCAAGACTAGGTCTAGGCGACTATTCCTAACCATTACCAACCCTTACAACCCATATCCAAGTCCATCTTGAACTCCTGAACCCATATCTTGGCTGTAGGCCAATATCTTAATTTACCCTTTCACTAAATTCGACTCACTCACAAACCCTCTCTAATTTGATTTCCTACATTCACTTCTCTTTCTCCTTATTCTCCGTCTTATTCTTCTTCTCCTTATTCTCCTTCTTATTCTTTTTCTTATTCTTCTTCTCCTTATTCTTCGTCTTATTCTTCTTCTTATTCTCCGTCGCCTTCTCCTTATTCTCCGTCTTATTCTTCTTCTTATTCTTCTTCTTCTTATTCTTCTTCTCCTTGTACTTATTCTCCGTCTTATTCTTCTTCTTATTCTCTGTCTTCTTCTTCTTATTCTCCGTCTCCTTCTCCTTATTCTCCATCTTATTCTTCTTCTTATTCTCCGTCTTCTTCTCCTTATTCTCCGTCTTATTCTTTTTTTTATTTTCCGTCTTCTTCTCCTTATTCTCCGTCTCCTTCTTCTTCTTATTCTCCGTCTTTTTCTCCTTATTCTCCGTCTTCTTCTTCTTATTCTCCGTCTCCTTCTCCTTATTCTCCATCTTATTCTTCTTCTTATTCTCCGTCTTCTTCTCCTTAGTCCCCGTCTTATTATTCTTCTTATTCTCCGTCTTCTTCTCCTTATTCTCCGTCCCCTTTGAAGAACAGATGGCAACTCTAGAGGGGGGTGAATAGAGTTTATAGCGATAATAGCCAATTAAAAAATAAACTCTTTCACAAGATAAAATTAATCAAAGTAAATGCGGAAATAAATAAGGAGCAAGAAAGTATACGCAAACACAACCGATTTTTAACCTGGTTTCCCTCGTGGAGGACTAGTCCGGGCCTGAGAACTCTAGCTTAGGATTAAATCCACTATTTGTGAAATAGTAGTTACACCCTGTGCCTTTTCTTCAGGAGAGCACGTCAACTTCTTACAAAGATCGCAGTGGCGATGCTTGGAATTTTCCAAGCGACTTCTTGAACTCTTGCACAAACTCCTAACTGAAAAATGCTGAGCACTTGAGGCTTAGGGAGCTTGTGGCTAGTAGATGAAGAAGGGTATGGCTTGTATTGAGCTTTAGAGAGAAGAGAAGAGAAGATTGGATGAATGAAAATGAGAGAATTCGTGGCCTATTTATAGGATACCAGTAGGCAGAATTCGGGCAGAATTCTGGTAGGAATTTTCAAATATTTCGCCGTTGGACAACTAGCAACCAGCCAACCCTAAAAATTAGGGTGCTGATTTTTAGGGGACAGAGTTCGGCCCGAACTCTGTGTGGAGGCAGAGTTCGGCCCGAACTCTGTCTCCAGCGCACAGAATAGGTCTTTAGTCCAATGGGCTTATTTGGATGTATGTGGAGCTTTTGGATTTTGGGTAGGGTATAGGTCAAGTCTCAAATGCTCAGTACAACTCAGCTTACATAAGTCTAGACTCAATAAAATTATAAAATACAGACTCAAAAATGACTTGCATTTGCAGAACTGAGCTGTCGTCTGACTTGAGCTGGATGTATCCTTCATGTGTCGTATTAAATTATCACAAGTATTATTTAGTTAATTCTATCAATATTTGGTTGACTGTGACTTTGTGTCAACAATCTCCCCCATATTGATAATTGACAAAATAATAATTGTATATTCAATATTCATACCTGGACACATTTAAGGACAAAAAGCATAGCTCCCCCATAATCAATGTCGAGCTTAAAAAAAATAGCTCCCCCGTAATCATTGCTTTGAATCCTGTTGGCCTGATAAGAACATTCTCCCAAAAGCACAGATACAGAGACAAAATAATATAGAATATACAAATATCTCCCCCTTTTGGCATTTAGCAATTAACGATAAACAATTTAATAACTGGCAAACACACCAAAAGATAAGAGAAGAAACTGCATATAAACTGATATAACGACTAAATGTCTCAACAGTTACAACTCATAATAAGTCTAATACAATCAAAAGTGCACAAAAGTAACTAAAATCTAAAGTGCAGAAAGAAACATAAGCTATGATCCTCAGTAGCAGCAGCAAATAGCAGTCCATATCCATCATCGAGCTCGTGAAGGCCCAGCGTCGTCTAATGGATCAGTAAAGGAACGACGAGGGTCCACGAAGGCTGCATCTGGATCCAAGTAGCGAATGACCCAAGGGTCATCGATACGATAGCCCCCACGACCGGGGTCCCGCTCCATGGGGATAGGCATGGAAGGATGGCGAGACATGGAGTACCGAATGTCGTACAGTGAGTTGCTGATAGCACTCATCTACAAGGTAGTCCGGTAATCCAGCTGAGTCCAGCGACCATCCTCCAAGGTGAAGCGATCGCGGAGCATGGTCTGAAGAGACTCGAGAGTGGCAGAAGGAGGAGGAGGATCCTGTCCCAAAGGAGGGGCATCTGGCTCATCATCAGAATGCTCAGACATGACTGGTGAGCCAACGGCTGCCTGAAGCCTCCATGCCTTGGAAAGAAAGGCAGGGGCAGGTAAGAACGGACACTCATCAAGTGGTATACAAAATGCACGAAATACCATAGGAAGATACAAAGCATAAACCAAAGATCTTGGTTTCTTTCTAGAGTTAATCATCCAATCCATCATTGTACGAGGAAGATTAAATGGTACATAAAAGTGGAGGTGATATAAGGCCGAGATTTCAAAGTAAGTGACTTCATCGGTGGAACCCACTTTGGGTAGAATGGTGTTAAAGATAATCCGATAAAGTTCATAGAAATAGGGATTGAGATATTTGGCCAAAAGCTTACGAGGACGCGTGTTCGGGGTACACAAGTCATCCTTGAAGCTTTCAAGTGAAGACCCATCAGGAAATTGAAATGATCGAGCTTCAATGAGCTTTTTCCATAAGTTTGGCTCTTGGAGTTCAAGGTATTCGGCCAAATCGAAATCGTCAAAAGAGATATCAATTCCCGCAACCCGTGAATAAATATGTGTATCATCATGGGTGAGGTTGCAGTACAACATTTGAATAGCACTACGATAAATGACCGAGTTTGTGGTGACAAGTTCGTCAAGGCAAAGGTCATGAAAAAGTGCATCATATTGAGAGAAAACAGTTAAATTTATAGGGTGTCCCGCAAACACCGGACGTGTCCGAAAATCACTAAACCAATCATTTGATGCGTCGAGTGATACAAATATTCGGTCGTCAAAAGTGTTTGGGTCAAGTGGACGTGGAGGATTGAACAATGGATGGATAGGTGGTTGTTGTTCAACGCGCGGTGCAACGCGCGGTTCAACGCGAGGAGGAGCATTCGACGAGGATGCTCCCTCGGTCCGAAGTCTCTTCCCGTGATTGAACAAACGTGGAGCCATGACACAATAAAAATAATGAAGAAAATTGAGATATAGAAAAGTATTGAATTATACCTCAAAGTAGTGAGGAACAATGAAGGAGAATTGAAAGAGAGGCCTTCTCCTTGAGTTTGGAGAAGTGATGAGCTCTAGAAAGGAGAAATTAGGGTTAGGGTTTTGAGAAAAAGAGTTTGGAGAAGTGGAAAAGGTGGCAATGGAGGAGAAGAAGGAGGAAATCTCGAATATAAGAGAAGGGTTTCAATTGGTCGGAATCAATAGTGGCCATTGGATCTATAATTTGATCAACGGCTGAGGTTGTTCCCGGTTCTGGGACAGCCAGACCGAATTTGGCCCGAACTCTGGTAAGGGCAGAGTTCGGCCCGAATTCCAGATTCTGGTGACAGAACTGGAATAGGCTGAAAAGTGGTTAAGTAAGAAAGACCAAAATAATAAGAGTATAAATACAAGGAAAGATCCAAGTGATAAACAAAGAATGACAGAGAGTAAACTCGAAGCAGCAAGGTGAAGTTGAAAAATTAGTATTTCACAGTGATAAATAAAAATGAACCGTGTAATAAACAAGGAATTATATCATAATTCAATATTTTGAAGCTGCCATGGGTTAGCTGCAGGGGCCGGATCCCAGCTAGCGGTAGTCCTGAGGACTAGTGCACCGTGTCGCTTAGGCTTTTACGCCTTGCTGTCAGAAGGGCCCTTTCGGCTTGTACCCATAGCAAGTTCATCATAAGAGAATCATGACATACTCGATATTTATGTAGGTTTATTTTTAATTTATAACAGCTTCATCCAAAATTCCAAGTTCATGACAAAGAAAATTGAAGCGCTCTTCGGATAATGGTTTTGTAAAGAAATCTGCTAACTAATGATCAGTGTCAATAAATTCTAAGTTAATCATGCCATTTTGCTGATAATCACGTAAAAAGTGGTAACGTATTTCAATATGCTTCATGCGTGAGTGACAAAAGGGGTTCTTAGTGAGATTTATAGCACTAGTGTTGTCACAAAAGATTGGAATGTGCATGAAAGATAAGTTATAGTCTTCAAGGGTTTGCTTCATCCACAGAATTTGTGCACAACAACGCCCAGCTGCGATGTATTCAGCTTCTGTTGTGGATAGTACGACATAATTCTACTTCTTGCTAAACCAAGAGACTAAAGCCTTTTCTAATAAATGACACGTACCGCTCATACTTTTACGGTCGACCTTGCATCCAGCAAAATCAGCATCAGAGTAACCAATAAGGTCAAATGATGTTGACTTGGGATACCATAGGCCCACTATAACCGTACCCTTAACGTATCGAAAGATACGCTTAACAGCAGTCATGTGTGATTCCTTAGGATTTGCTTGATATCTAGCACACAGGCAAACGCTAAACATAATATCAGGGCGACTAGCAGTAAGATAGAGTAGACTGCCTATCATACCTCGATACTTATGTTGATCTATGGGTTTGCCGCTATCATCTGGTTCAAGTTTAGTTGAAGTAGCCATTGGAGTGCTGATTGGTTTGACGTTGTCAAGGTCAAATTTCTTCAACATGTCCTTTGTATACTTTGACTGACAGATGAAGGTTCCATTTGATATTTGTTTGACTTGCAGTCCAAGAAAGTAGTTGAGCTCACCCATCATGCTCATCTCAAACTCGGTCTGCATACACTTGGCAAAATCTTGACAAAGGGTTCCATCAGTAGAACCAAATATAATATCATCTACGTATATTTGTACTAAAAGAATAATGTCTTTGAAAGATTTAATGAAAAGTGTGGTGTCAATTTTTCCTTTTGAAAAACCTTTTTCAAGCAAGAAATTGCTTAGCCGTTCATACCAAGCTATAGGGACTTGTTTGAGGCCATACAGCACTTTTTTAGCTTGAACACGTGGTCGGGAAATTTGTGATTTTCAAAGCCAGGAGGTTGTTTCACATAAACTTCCTCCTTAATAAATCTATTCAAGAAAGCACTTTTAACATCCATTTGAAATAATTTGAAATTTTGAAAATTTGCAAATGCACAAAGCATCCGAATGGATTCCAATCTAGCAACAGGAGCATACGTCTCATCGTAGTCGATACCTTCCTCTTGGTTGTATCCTTGGACTACTAGACGAGCTTTGTTGCGTGTGACTGAACCATCTTCATTCACTTTGTTTCTAAAAACCCATTTAGTACCAATGATCGAGTGATCAGCCGGTCTAGGAACGAGTTCCCATACTTGGCTCCTCTCGAATTGGTTGAGTTCCTTTTGTATAGCAGAAATCCAAAATTCATCATTAAAAGCTTCTAAAATGTTTTTTCGGCTCAATTTGTGAAATAAAGGCAGTGCTAGCAATAGAGTCTCTTAATGATGACCTAGTAGTTACTCCACGTGAAACCTCACCTATTACCAAATTTTTTGGATGTGACGGCTTGAAAGAGGATTTCTTTGGCAAGCCCTCCAGAGAGTTGGTTTCGGTTGTGGTATTCATTGGAGTAGAAGTTGATGGCTCAACATCATCATCAAGAGTAGCTGCTGCACTATTATCTTCATCAAAAGTCACATTTGTAGACTCTTCCACAATTAATGAGCGTTTGTTAAAAACTCTATATCCCTTGCTCTTGGCAGCATAGCCATGGAAATTACCATCGTCAGCTTTGGCATCAAATTTGCCTAAGTTGTCTTTGGTGTTAAGGATAAAGTATCTACAACCAAAAACTCTAAAATAAGAAACATTTGGGGTTCTCCCAAACCAAAGCTCATAGAGTATTTTCTTCGTAATAGGATGAATAAGCACCCTATTTAAAATATGGCATGCTGTACTGACAGCTTCAGCCCAAAAGTATTTCGGAAGTAAAAACTTGTTCAACATGACTCTAGCCATATCACCAAGAGTCCTATTCTTCCGCTCCACAACACTATTTTGTTGAGGAGTTCTTGGACAAGAAAATTCATGATCAAAACCATTAGAATCACAAAAATTTTCAAAATCAGAATTTTCGAATTCGCCTCCATGATCACTTCAGATTCGAGTAATCATGTAGCCTTTTTCGTTTTGAACTTTCTTTGCAAAAATCTTGAAAACTGAAATAGCATCACTTTTATTTGTAAGAAAGAAAACCTAAGTAAATCTAGAAAAATCATCAACAATAACAAAGGCGTAGAGTTTTCCACCAAGACTGGCTACTCTACTAGGCCAAATAAATCCATATGAAGAAGTTGCAAAGGTCTAGTAGTACTTACAGAGTTTATGGAATGAAATGAGGACTTAGTTGCCTTATTCAATTCACAATCGGCACATACCGTGTCCTTTTCGAATGTGATATCGGGCAAGCCTCTAACTAGCTTCTTAGTCGATAGCCTGGATATAGTATCCATGTTGGCATGACCAAGACGCTGGTGCTATAATAATCTTTCATCCTTATGAGCATATAGACATCTACCTGCATTGTTAGTATCTATGGACAAATAAAAAATATAATATTATCCTCTCTTACCCCTTCAAAAGCAATGTCTCCCGTTGACCTATCATAAATAAGGCATTTGTTTTGTCCAAAGTTAATGTCATATCCATGGTCAGCAAGATGACTAATGCTGAGCAGGTTATGCTTTAACTCGGTCACTAGGCAGACATCCTTTATTACGGGAGAGGGAGGATAACCAATAATACCATTACCTATAATATACCCTTTTAGGTTGTTACCGAAGGATACATATCCTTCTCTCTTCATTGATAGTGATGCAAAAAGATTTGCGTCTCCCGTCATATGCCGTAAGCATCCACTATCGAGAATCCACTTACTCTTAGTTGAGGAGGGAAGGTCCACCTACATCAAGAGTAGATGCGACCTTTGGTACCCAAGTTCTTGAGGGTCTTGAAAAGTTAGTTTTTGGAAACTATGCATATATCTTTCTATCTACTAATCTTCTAATTCTACATTATGGTAAAATGTGTCCATATAAACCACAATAAGTACATATAGCATTCCTATTTATGTTAGGAGCATGCATATGATGTCTATGAGTAGAGTGATGTGGAGTAGCATGATGATATGTAGAGTTAGCATGGTGATGATCTCTATATGTAGAGTGATGTGGAGGAGTATGGTGATAATGTCTATAAGGAGTAGCATGGTGATGATGTCTATATAGAATAGCATGGTGATGATGTCTATGTGTAGAGTAATGGTAATTTTGTGCAACATACTGATGGTTGTATCTATGTGTAGTATGATGATTATTTCTACGTACATGTGGTTTGTGTGCATTATGAAAGTGTGTGTATATGTAAGCATGATTATGAGCTGCAGGTGGATGACGTGGTTGACTAGTATGAGTAGTGTCATGCTTTGTGTGTCTCTCATGTGATTGGGTTTGAGCTTGTGCAACCTGTTTTCCCAATTTAGTCTCTAATTTCTTGGAGACAGCCTGCAGTTCAGTAACCTTAGCATTCAAACCATGTATCTTAGTAATAGAAATCTTGTGTCTACTCTTTTTTTCTGTAAGCTCCGTGTTGAGTGCTGTGATTTCTTGTGTTTGTTGTTCAATGCGTGCTTCGGCATCATGTAAGCTTATTTTAAGCTTAGATACCTCATTTGTGACATCCGTGGGTGAAGTGTCCCTAATGTTATCAAGCAGTAAAGAAAGTCTTTGGATTTCGACTTCATGACTTTTGATCTTTTCCTTGGCATGTTTATATTTACCAATGACCTTTTTATGATCATCAAGTAAATCGGTAAAAGCATCACCAAGTTCATCAAATGTGAAGTCATTAAGAGTTTCGTTTGATACCTTATCGGACGTTGCCATTAGGCATACGTTTGCAGCGTCTTGAGGAGAGTCCTTTTCTTCCTCGGATTCACTAGCTTCGCTTTAATGCCAAATGCTCATGTTGGCATATTTTTTTGAGGAAGTCTTCTTGTATGGTTTCTCATAACGGTTGCTCTCCTTTAAGAATAGACAGTCTTTTCGGACGTGTCCTGTCTTCTTGCAACCGTAGCAGGTTGGCTCTTCTTCGTCGTCTTCTTGTGGTTCCTTCTTTCGTCGGTTGAAACGAAGGAATTTCTTGAAGTTGCGGACAAGGAGAGCTTGATCATCACCTTCTGAGTTCTTGTCATCCGTCTCTTCGGGGTCAGCCCTCCGTCGGTGAGCTTTGAGTGCGATCTCCTTAGCCTTAGGAGCAGGCTCTTCGAAGTCCTTGAGGTCAAGCTCATGAGTCATCAGCTTTCCCATCAAGGTTTCCATGGACATGGTTGTGAGATCATTTTCTTCTATGATGGCTGTCACCTTAGGGTTCCAAATCTTTGGTAGCCCCCTAAGTAGCTTTCAAATCTTCTCGTGATTTGAATATTGTTTGCCGAGCGAAGATAGGGGATTGATGATGTCGAGGAATCTTGTGAACATTTGCGTGATCGTCTCGTTTGGCTTCATCTTGAAAGCCTCATATTCTTGAGTGAGACGGCTTATCTTTGATTCCTTGACTTGGGTGGTTCCTTCATGCGTAACTTCTAGAAGTCTCCATACTTCATGAGAAGTGGTGTATGTTGAGACCCTGTTGAACTCATTCCTGTCTATAGCACAGAACAAAGCATTAATAGCTCTCGCGTCGAGACTTGCCTATTTCTTCTCCTCGTCAGAATATTTGTCATGTGATTTCTCAACGAGATCACCATTGACAACTATCCTGGCGGGCTTTTTATAACCATCGGTGACGATGTTCCACAGGTCGAAGTCTAGCGACTTGAGAAA
>JANAVB010043111.1:132500-190000 GCA_029216955.1 Iris pallida | reverse complement strand
ATAAAGTAGACATTTGTCGTTCCCATCGTCTCCATCAAATATGTTTATCAGGATATCTTAACTCAATCCTTAAAAACTTATCTTCAAACAGAATCAAAATCGAAGTCAACAACGAACGATCATCAAGATTTAAAATTCAACAACGAATCAAAGATAAGTATATGGAAACTAACAAAAACAGATTCCGAGATAAGGTTTAGAAGAAAATTCTCAGGAGATGTCCAAAGGTACTATCTAGGTCAAGATAAAAGGAAATCATTGGAATATAATCTAAAACAATCCCAACCGGATATGAGACTGGCAAATCATATTCACGTCTCAACCTAGAAGATATATATAAGTCCAACTTATACCTTCCCTGTGGGGTCGACAAACTCATTCCAAGAAAGAATAAAGTTGACAACGGATAGATGTTTCAGAAATTAGGACAGACAAAAACAAATGAGAAAAGTTTCAAAAAGTTCGAAATAAGATTACCAGGGGTCATCCCTAGAATCTACCAAAAGTTCCTAATATGTGACTGAGTACCAAAATCCTAAAATATTCCATGACTCAACCTTAATCCTAGGGCAGGCTCGTAGTAGTGCAGATAAGCTCAAGCACTACCACGACTTCGCATTAACTGCAAAGACTGACCTGCATGGGCCACCACTAAAAATGTGTCACGACCCGCACCCAGATATACGGGTACGAATACGTAGGCCACACCCAGCCTACGTCGCAGTATCGGCGGTAGAGTGCTGTCAAGTATACTATACTAACTACAACATCTAAAGATCCATAACTAGAAATGTACTCATGTCACATCACGAAAACTAGGGAAGATAAGACAAGAAATAATAACAATATCACTAGAATAACTAGAATCTACAATGATCATAATACAGAGAAATAGAGAAGGAACAACAAAACTAACTAAGGATAACTACCAGGCAACTCACATAGAAGAATAGTGAGATCCACCTCAGATAGCAACATCATGAAGTCTAATACTGAGGGCACAACTACTCCTAAAATTTTGTCAACATATCCGGTCAGGATGGAACGAGTACATATATCTCATAACAGATTTCAAGATAGAATAAAAGCCATAAGACTGTAAATAGAGCATATACAATGAAATCATGGAGTGTACATATATGTATCATGGCATGGTAAGCTGTAGAGCTAGAGCTAGAACAGAAAAGTAGAACTGATCATGGTATGTACACAAATCAGGATAAGCCATCTATCCAATGTGTGTGAGTAGTAGTTTCAACTTGTGATCGGCTTGGGCACCTGTAAGTAACTAGCCTGGCTAGTCATAAGTACGGTATATGACTAACACTGTTCGGGAATACGGGATGTTTGATCACAGGCATACGCTACTACTCCCCCAACCCCAACTGGTAGAATGGATTCAAACAGGACACGTCACTGCACGGGATTCTATGAGAAGGGAGCAAGTCTTCACTAGAATCAGTGACCACATGTTGTGCAAGAGCTACAAGGGAGCTTGCACAATACATCCCAAGCTAACAAGGAGCAATATCTCTCATCGAGATCCAGAAATACCAATCTGTGAGAACCATGTGTCAGGAATGAGCATATTTGCACTAAGTACATGAATCATAACAGTTATCATAAATTGAAAAAAAGTTATCAGAGAATGTACTCGCCTGTGATATGATATAATATGTTAACTGGATCCAATGCAGCGCCTCGAGGACCTATAGATAACAAGATGTATCAATACTATGTTTAGGAAGTAAAGTCAAATCAAACTAAATCCTATTATGTCATTCTAGGTCAAGATCAGTCTAGTTAGGTCAACCTTGGTCATAGGAGAACATTGGAAGTCAACCCATATCAAACTAGGTCGAAAGTCGACTTAGAGTTGACTTTTGGTCAACGGGTCAACTCTGGTCAACTCTAGGTCAACCCTAGGTCAAGGCTAGGTCTAGGCCACTATTCCTAACCATTACCAACCCTTATAACCCATATCTGAGTCCATCTTGAACTCCGAAACCCATATCTTGGTCGTAGGCCAATATCTTAATTTACCCTTTTACTAAATTCGACTCACTCACAAACCCTCTCTAATTTGATTTCCTACATTCCTTTCTCCTTCTCCTTCTCCTTATTCTCCGTCTTATTCTTCTTCTTATTCTTCTTCTCCTTATTCTCCTTCTTATTCTTCTTCTCCTTATTCTCCTTATTCTTCGTATTCTTCTTCTTCTTATTCTCTGTCTCCTTCTCCTTATTCTCCGTCTTATTCTTTTTCTTATTGTTTTTCTCCTTATTTTCCTTCTCCTTATTCTCCGTCTTATTCTTCTTCTTATGCTCCGTCTTCTTCTCCTTATTCTTCGTCTCCTTCTCTTTATTCTACATCTTATTCTTCTTCTTATTCTCTGTCTTCTTCTCCTTATTCTCCGTTTTATTCTTCTTCTTATTCTCCCTCTACTTCTCCTTATTCTCCGACTCCTTCTTCTTCTTATTCTCCGTCTTCTTCTCCTTATTCTCCGTCTCCTTCTCCTTATTCTCCATCTTATTCTTCTTATTATTCTCCCTCTTCTTCTCCTTATTCTCCGTCTTATTCTTCTTCTTATTCTCCGTCTTTTCTCCTTATTCTTCGTCTCCTTCTTCTTCTTATTCTCCGTCTTCTTCTTATTATTATTATCCGTCTCCTTCTCCTTATTCTGCTGCTCCTACTGCTATTCCTGCTAACTGCTGCTGCTATGGCTAATGCTGCTGCTGCTACTTCTTATTCTCTTCATTCCCTCCCTCTCTCTATATATATATATATCTATCTATATATTTATCTAAACATCTAGCTATATATATATATATATATATATATATGTAGACTCTCAAACACACAACACATCTACATATATATATATATATATATATATATATATATATATATATATATATATATATATATATATATATATATATATATAGACACTCACACACACACTCCTACCTATATATATAAATACATACACACACACATGTAAATATATATAGACACACACACACTAAAACACACACTCTCTCATGACACCACCACCACCACTCTCCTCTACACACACACACAATACATATATATATATATATATATATATATATATATATATATATATATATATATATATATATATATATATTCCTCTCTAAAAGGAAAACCCCTAATAAATCCTTAAACTAGATTTTTAGGAAAACCTATAAAAGCTATGGTCATAATGTGGAGAATGATCTCCTCTACATTTATTGTGAAGGAATAAATGCAAGAGACGAAATTAATGGGGGTTAATGAGCATACCTAGAATTGGTTTCCTTGAGGAAGAAGAAGCTTCAAAAGAAAAGTGTGAAATGAAGAGAGAGAGATTACTTTGTGGTGAAGGAAAGTAGAGGGGGGGTGTTCGGCTGTACATGGGGGAAGGGGTTGTGTGTGCTGTAAAGAGAGAGGGGTGAGGTGTGAGTGATGAGAGAGAGAGAGAGAGAGACAATATTATATATATATATATATATATATATATATATATATATATATATATATATATATATATATATATATATATACAAGGAGAGAGAATTAGATATTTATACATAAAGGGGGATATTTAGAGTAGAGGAAAAATATCAGTGGGGGGTATGGGCAGTCATGATGGAGGGTAACATGGAGCTGGGGTTGGGTTCAGTGGAGCCGGGTTGGGCCAAAATGGACTAGGTGCAATAAATAAATTAATAATAGGTATTTATGATCATGGGTAAATAAGTAGCATGTGGGGGCTCAAAGAAATGGGACACAAGTGTCAGACGGGTAGTAGGGTCAATGTGGGCCATGTCCACATTTGGGATCGACTAGGTTGGATCGATGACGGGTCCCGAAATTAAATTGGAAGTCAGGTCACAAATTACGATGGATAATTAAATGGTCTAAATTGACCCGAACTTGCACAAAGCAAAAAGAGTACAAGGGAACAATTTCGAGTGGGACACGAAATATCAATGTGAAGATAATCTCGTCTACTACAAACTCCAAGAAGGAAGTTTCCAGAGACTAGCATCCCTGATGCTCTAGAATTTCAAGTCACGATAAAGAGCATTTAATGATCAAAATTAATTATCGAGAATGAATTATTTGGAAAATTAGAAAATAAATCCCAAAAATTCAGGGGGCTTACAGCAGTTGACAAGCCTTCGGAGGAAAACTCGTATGTAAGAAGTTGACGAGTTACTCGGATCCAAACTCGTGTGTAAGAAGCTGACGATGTAATGCCCTAGTCCTAAAATACCTAGGACTAATTACGTAGACATGCTAGCTGTATACATACGAAGTATATGGAACCCTCGTATGTATACATAAGGTGTAAAATGTAGTAACCATGACACACTAAATCTCATCCACAAATATAAAGGAATAATGATAAAATTTAACTATAAATTGTTATTTGTACAAGACGTTGGGCGGAGACAAATCCACTACCAACTAATTTAATTAAGAAAAATACATAACAACGAAGGAAGTTTTCGAAAGAAGCAAAAGACGATCCATTAGCAATCATCTTGAAGAAAGAGTGTAAATCATGGCCTTGGCTAGAATACCTGCAGAAATCACGAAAACACACACCTAGAAAATTCACCAGGTCCTCAGAATGACGTAACAAGATACAGAAAGAACATGCCATAAACTGAATATAAACTGCCTAATGATAAAGTATATAAATTAAACAAATAAGTATATATGCCTAAAAAGATAGGGTCACCTAACCATTCTATGTGAAACAACGAACCTTGGAGACAATATTCCACACAGGGGCTTTATGATCAGCAACGCAAATAAAAGGAGAACTGGCAATATGTAGCGCTCATCCGAGTCACTATCGGCCATGGGCAGTAAGTAGCGCTCATCCAAATCGTTAACGACCCCAAAAATTTGAGTAAAAATA
This sequence comes from Iris pallida, assembly GCA_029216955.1. Classification (NCBI taxonomy): domain Eukaryota; kingdom Viridiplantae; phylum Streptophyta; class Magnoliopsida; order Asparagales; family Iridaceae; genus Iris; species Iris pallida. The sequence continues at coordinate 185,063 of JANAVB010043111.1, read as the reverse complement.
AAATGTAGCCCTACGCTAATAGCTGTCTCCTCCCCCCAATGATACTATACATGCATCATCTCCACGACACACAACATATTTCATTTTCACGACAATGTTTTATCCTTTATAACTGCTAAGTCTTCTATAAAAATCTATTAGCAGTTATATCCAAACGTACGGCCTGTATGCACCAATGTACGGTCGGTACGCAAGTCCGAATCTATATTCGACTCGCGACTTCGTGGTTCACAGGTGTCAAAAGCCAATAAATGCGGCACAAACAACGGTTGGTCTCTTAACTCTAGGTCAAATGCATAAAAATAAACTAGTAACTAGAAGCCAGGCTAAGGAGTAAATTACATATAGACATGTTTGAGAAAAACAATTTATATTTGCAGAAAATAAATGCTAAATAAATAAATGCATGCATGCAGTATAATGAGCAAAGTGAATAAACAATAATGGCAAGGTATCTTGCCTGGTGTGACGCCTGGTATGGTGCGATGATCTGACAAGTCCGAATTTGTCCAATAGTCGGGGTCGATGTGAAGGGTATAAATCCGTAAGAAAATAGGCACACACGATTAATCATGACCAATGACGATAGTCGAGGAGAAGTTGCAGACATAAATATATATATTATTTTTAGAAAAATATAATATTTAAAACTAGGTTTTTATTAGTCAAAATATGTTTTTAGGAAAATGCTTTAAAAATCAAAAATCATTTTAGGCTAACACAAAGTTTGTCAAAATAAAATTTATAGGTAGAAATCTATTTTTATAAAATATTTTTGAATTAATAATCCAAAAAATTTGTTGTAGGATTTTAAAACTAAACTTGAAATCTATAGGTAAGTCAAGTCAAATCCTATATTTTTGTTACACATATAGCTTTAAAAAATAGTATATAATAATAACAGTACTAAAAATATCAATGTGATAACCCACATTAATACATATGTGTACATACTAAACAAATGTATTTTTAGATAATAAAATATATAATTGTTATCAATAAACCATAGGTTTAATATAAACCATATATAACCACCACTTTTCAGAAATAAGGGTAATTTTGAACTTTTGTAATTTTTATCATTTAATAATAATAATAATATTTAAATCATATTATGATTTTTGGTAATTTTCTTTATTTATTTTGTATTATTTAGATGGGTGAATTGTGATTTTGGTTGTTGCTAGCTTAACCCTAGAGACCGCTTGACTTAGAGACTAACAATGACCAAGGAGACTCGACCATGTGACTAGAATGGGCTAATTAACTATTTTTAGGCTAAGGGTATTTTATTCATTGTGCATTACTTTGAATTTTATTTATTTATTTATTAAATTGCTTGTTGTGCGGTTTGATTGGTAGCTGAATTGGTGTTTTGGTAGGATAAGTGGTTTGACCTTAATCAACCTTGACCAGAAGCCTAATAATGTAATTGGAAGTATTATTGGCCTTTTAAAATTTAAATTAGAATTATTGTTTATTTTTAGAATCAGTTATTTCATTTTTAAGCTATTTTCTCTTAAAGCTTTTTAGCCTTTTTGACATGGGCCTTTTAGCAACTCATAGAGTGCTTGGCCCATGTGCAAACCCTAAACCTAACACCCCCTACCCCTGGCCGGCCATAAGCAGCCCCCTCCCCTCTTATTTGTAAAACATAGCCACCAAGAGCAAACCCTAATTTCTTTTCCTCCAAAAACCCTAGATTTCTCATCCGAAGTCTGTTTCACCTCAAACGAATTCTGTTGTGCTCGTTGGGAAGAGGATTTGCTGTAGTACTGCTAGAAAGGAGAAGGAGGCATTTGCTTGGGAGAAATCGGCCGACAAAGTGCTCGGTGAATTCCTTTTATTGAGATTCCGACTCTCAATAGGTAAATCCCGATCTACCTTTGTTTCTCCTAAATTTTCTTCATTATTGCATCCATACAGGCACCCTTGATCTGTGTATGAAGTTTCGTAGGATTTTGGTTTCGTTTGATAGTGGTATCGGACACGTATCGATCTCACGTTGCACGTGTTCGACAAAATACCACTTAGAATTGAAAAGTGTTAATTTTCGATTATGTTTTCACAAAATCCTTCCTTATATGATTTGAAAAAATTTTTGTGATGATGGATCGGAAATTGACACGATTTCGGCATCCGAACGGACATGGACACGCGTACACGAGATCCCGTGCACGGTCCCGTGCATGCCCTGCTGTCTGTGCGTCATAACTCGACGCACAGAGCTCTGTCTCACTTGAAATTTTACGAGCAAGTAGGGGCAACCTCTGCCCATATGCCCATACAATTTCATGTGGTTTTGTGAAGCGAGCGCGGAGAAATCTCGTGTGCACTAGTCGGCAGAACTGTACATTTAGGCTAAAATTTGCCGCTGACACAGCCTTTGTACACGAACACGGCACGTCAAGGACCCGTACCAGGAGTTGGAACACGTAGTCCTATACCTAGACTATCCAAGGACTCGATCTCGAGTCGTGGCGTGGCTCGACGCGCGAGCCACGAGCGGCGACCCGCATGCACGAACACCACGCACGCGCGTGGGCACAGGCCGCGCACTGTTGTGCGTGCCGCTGTGTCGTGTCGTTGTGATTTTGTGTTATGTCGATGAGTCCTAGACCTTCCCTATGACCCTACTTAGCCGTGTGCACGAGCATGAGGCTTTTCGTTGCGCGTGTGACACGCAATCGAGCGATAACACCCTCTTCGACACGCGAAATTGGTTTTTCGATACGTATTCTCTTGACACGACACGGACACAGTTTGGACTACGAGAGTACCCGAGCACGTCCCACGTGTTGAGACCAACGTATTTGCCAAGTTTCGTGAGTTAGTTTGGAGTATTTTGCTTTTTGGGTATTAACGTGGATTTCGGGTTTTCCTTCAATTCAATATTTTGATCGAAATTGTGATATTTCCATTTCTTGATTTTTAACTAATATTTCCTGAGTTTATATCAGCAATATGGTATTCTGGACATGTGGGAATTTGGATGAGATTTAGTGAACCATAGCTATCTATATACTGCATTTACAGCTTACGCATATTCATTATACGGCTAGCATGTACGTTTCCTAGTCCTACATATTTTGGGACTGGGGCGTTACAAATTTAAAGAATATCATTAGGGGCATAATTATCGAATTTTACGCTTACATGATTCATCCAACCATGAGTGTTATGTCTCCGAACTTTCTAGTCATGAGCGTTATGTCTCCACCTGCTGACCACTAGAACTAGAAACATTTGACACACACACACACACACACACACACACACATACACACACACACACACACACACACACACACACACACACACACACACTATTCTATAACTTGGCTTTGGGAACTTTAGTCCCATAGAAAACCAACAAAGTGTATATCCCAATATATAGCCATATTTTGTATTGGCATATGCACATGGGGTGTGGTGGCCCATGTGGGGTGATTTTCTAGAGGGTTCAAGTTTAAATCTCAAAGGAACAATATTTATTTTTGTCACATCTTTGGGAAAACTCTTATAGGAGCTAAGTCCCGTTGGGACTTAGCGACTCGGACTCGGGCTCGGACTCGAACGAAAGACACAAAGTGGCGCTTTGATGGTACAATTTGCACTTCGCACATGCACATCAGGTGCAAGAGTTGGTATTTTAGTCCCATATTGGTCTGGATGAGAGGTGGTCGAGGTTCCCATCCTTTTCTATAAAGAGAGTTCTCTTGCCTCCTTTTGGATATAATAAGAAAAAATAAAAAAGTGGTCCAGGAAGTCCGTTGAGTCACACAGAGGTGACTACGAGTGTTCCAGAATTTCTTTTGTGAACTTGGTGTCTCCTGGAAGAAGATCGTCGATTGAGGGTGAATATTGTTTTGAGCAACGGTGGTCTTCACCATCCCAGCAAGAATAATTTTTATTTTATCTTCTTCTCATTCCTTCTTCTACTTGTAAACGTTCTATCTCAATTGCAACATCGTTTGCAAGGAAGAACGAGTTTTATTTTGTAATACGTTCTATCTCAATTGCAATTGCGTTTGCAAGAAAGAACGAGTTCTATTTTGTAATATGTCAGTTTGTAACTTAAGTTTCAACAAACTTCGTTGGAATCGAGATATTCCAGTAGTAAGTTTCTTACGTGAATCTCTGGATCTCGACAACAACATCAAAATAAAAAAAAAGCAGAATGGTTGGTTTATGGGAGAAAAAAAAAAAAAAAAAAAAAAAAAAACCGATATCTCCTACTGATTTGATTTTTTGTGTCAAATCAGTGCTACTGACCTTTTTTAGACTGAACAAGTAAATCTACTAATGGTAATTAACCATTATTAGTAGATTAATGGACAAATTTGATAGAATAAAAGTCTTGATTATCCATAACTGCTCATCCTTTGCAAACGAGCAACTGATTGATTTCCTGTCAGTCACGCCAACTGAAACACATGTATCCTTAAGCTGGCTAGTCCTTTGGAAAAATGAACAAATGACCTTTTTTCTGAAAGTAATCCGTTCACCGGTCGAATGAGTATTTGGATTTTTGAAAGTGAATATTGCACCCTCACAAATGAGTGTATCCAACTTCTCATAAAACACTAATCTCGCTAAACTAGTAAGTATAGTTTATGTTAAAACTATATTTTGTACTATAGTTTTTAATTTATAAATATAATAATGATTCCGTTAAAAAAAATTAAATTTTTTCAATAGAATCTAATATTGAATATATTTATTATTAGTATTAATTTTTAGTTTTTTTTTCTGAAATCCTCCACAAAATTTAATTGTTTTTTTATTTATTTTTTGTACAAATAGTTTTTTATTGAATTGCAAAATTTTCTGGATTAGAACAAGATAAAAACATTTCCCTTTGAATCTTTGAATTGAGAAAGAAAATTTAAGCATGAGTTGGTCACTCATGTCCCTGACCAAATGAGCACCACCATGATTGCTACTGAATATTGTTTTGCGTTCATTATTCAAGGTCTCCAAAGCTAAGTCCAATTATATAATAACTTAAGCCACTAATAAACATATGCAGCCGACTGCCAAAGATGATATTTATATTATATTATGGGGTCAAGTCTAAATGTCCGATCCAATGGGCAAAAAGCTGTTGCCACCGATAAAGGAAAGAAGTAAAAAGAAAGAAGATGCGGCACTAAAACAGCTGCTGCACGATAGATTGTCTCGTGGGCAAAAAATGACACAAGAAGTCTCTCCAGTCCTGCTGTCGGAATTGGTGTGTACTTCTATAAATCACACTCATTCCCACACGTGACTTATTACAGCTTACAGTTCTAAAAGTACGGCGAGTGCTGCTGACTTTTTTAAACAAATTGATGTTATTTTGGTTAGTGCCGAAATATAATTTTTGATAAAAGACTAAAAAAATAAAACGATTGTAAAAACAATATTTCTAGCAACACTTCAAAAAAGGTGTTTGACACAGATCCTTGAAAGATTCTGTATAACGAAAATCTAAAAAGATTTCGTTATAGTAGCAAACGAGAGTAGTACTTCTAAAAAGAAGTATCCAATCAAATTACTAGCAGCAGTAGCGATGATAGGCGATGGATGGAAGAACAGCATGCTGGGATGAATGATCACCGTTGCTCAAAGCTTAATTCGTCCCACACGAACAACTTCCAGGAACCAGCAAGTTCGACGGAGAACTTTGGAACACTCCGCTCTTCTGACTCATCGGATGGCGCATGGACTCCTGTGCAAAATAACGATGGTGCAACGCTTCTCTTCTCTCTTAAATTCTGTGGAAATTCGTCAGGAATTCTGAACACTTATCTTTTTCTTATATTTTTTCACTGTGAGAGAGAAGAGACCTTATATAGTATCGCGCTGCAACTGCTCAGTTAGCAGAACGTTCGGGATGTAGGAAAAAACGCTCCAAACGTGCTGTAACCGTTCAGATCATGCACAGACACGATCTGAGTCAACTGGTGTTCAACGCGTCCCACTTGCGCCACTTGCGCCACCCGTGCAACTTGCGCACCACGCGCACCAAGTGCACCTTGAACACCGCGCGAACAACGCACACAGCGTGCACAGCGCAACTTGCGCCACCTGCGCAACCTGCGCCAACCGCGCACCAACAGGCAGCGCCCACTGGTGCGCCACTGGGCCGCGCAACTGGGCTCGCCTCTGGACCGCGCAACTGGGCGCGCCACTTGGCCGCACAACTGGTCAGCGCCAATTGGCCGCGTCATCTAACATTGCGATCGGCTGCGCAAGTGGGTCGCACAACGAGCACAACCTAAGTGCACCATGTGCCTAGCGACGATGTTGACGTGTTAAGTGCAAAGTGCGCCAACAAAAATGTCACATGAGCCCATGAGTCCGAGTCTGAGTCGCTAAGCTCCTACGAGGCTTTACTCCATTGGAAATTAATTTCCAAGAGCAAAAAGCATGAACGCTTCATTGTTGATTTGGCATTTTTTTCCACCAAAAAAATACTCCCACATGGCACACCCATGTGCACCTCCACACCACTTGTGCATTTCTAAACAAGCATAGCTTATATATAGATATACACTTCCTTTGGCCTAGCCGATGTGGGACTAAAATTTCCAATACAAAGGCCAAAAATCTAACAATCCCCCACATATCTCTATATATGAGTTTGAGTATTCCCCACAGCAACTGTCCATCATGCATTAGAAAAGATGTCGCTGACGACTTGAATCTTTCCGCATAGGTCAAATAACAGACTATAATACAAGAATGGACTAAGCCTTGAATTCTGTACCATAGCTGAAATTCTTCCCACTAACATAATGTAGTTACATGTGCTTCTGTATGCACATTAAAGGCCATGTGTCAGCCTGGTTTCAGTGTATAATTTTGGGCGTCTACAATTACCCTCAAGAGACGGTTTGATATCTCTTTCCATACACTATAGGTGAGTTCTTTGTTAAAGAGACATGGCATGAAGCGCTTTGCGCTTTTCTTGCAGTGCTACGCCGCTATGACATGGCCTAATGCCGAGGCCTTACCCCGTACCGGGAACCTCATTGTAGTATCATACTACTGTAGCTTGAGGTCAACGCCTCTTTGTAGTGTCATACTACCTAGCATGAAGCCTTAGACTCCCTTGCAGTGTTACGCTGCAACGACATGGCTTGCAAGGCTGAGACTTTACCTCTATCCGGGTACCTCATCGTGGTGTCGTGCCACTGTAACATGAGGAACTCCTCCCCTTTGTAGTGCTGACTACACCCCTCTTTAATTTCAACATAAAGCATTAGTCTACCTGCCTATTTGCGGTGCTACGCCGCTGTGGCTTGGCTCACAAAGTCGAGACATTATCCCTTTCGGGAACATCATGGTGGAGTCACCCCACTGTAGCATGGAATTTTACTCCTTGTAGTGCTGCGCTACAATGCATCCTGTAAAGCACACTAAGCATTCACTCTGCCTGAGAACTTATTAAGGCATTTAAGCCAACCTTTCCATATGATCCGTTCTCCGCAAAAAACAACAGTAGACAACAGTGGCCGTAACCTCTTCATGCCCAATAGGACATGTACCCACCGTTCCTGATATTCTTTCGATTAATGGTCCTCCCTGCCTCCCTTGAACCAATAGCTAGATGCCAAGTAGATTTCTCTTTGAACTAATAGCATAAAATTTTTGGTAGGAATACAATAATACAATATCATAATGCCTTCAAGCCCATTTTACTTGTTGTGTTATCGACCAGCTGGCGCTTAAGGCCCTTGGTGAATGGATCCGCCAGGTTTTCCTGACTCCGAATATCAATCACTGTAATTACACCTCTCTTGATAAGATCTGTACTGCTCTGTGCTTTAACCGCACAATCCTCTTCTTTTTGTTGAAGAGGTTATTTGATGCCACCGCCGCAGTCGTTTGGTTGTCGCAGTATATCGGTATTGTCGGTATTTGCATCCCAACCACTGGAAGATCATACATGAGCTCCCGAAGCCATTCTGCTTCTTTCGCTGCGGTATCAAGTACAAAGAACTCAGATTCTATGGATGACCGCGAGAGCATAATCTGCTTCTTCGACTTTCACGATATAGAAGTTCCACCCATTGTGAAAATGAATCCACCCGTGGACCTCTCGCTCTCCACCTCCGAGCACTAGGTGGCATCACTGAAGCCTTCCACTACCGGCGGATCTTCGCTGTAGTGCAGTACAAATGTCTGAGTTTTTTTGAGATATTTTATAACCGTTTCACAGCTTTTCGGTGCTCAATGCCTGGGTTGGTCATGAAACAACTCAGCATTCCCATGGCAAAAGCTATGTCAGGCCTTATGGCAGTAGTAGCATACATCAAACTCCCGATTACACTTGCAAACTCCAGCTGCCTGACGCTTTCCCCTGAATTAGGCTTCAAATTCAGATCACACCTGTAAGGCGTATCGATCCCTAGAAGATCCTGATACCCGTAACGTGTGATCATCTTCTCAATATAATGAGACTGTAACAGCGCTAGTCCAGTGTCTGTCCGGATGATCTTGATCCCTAAGATCACATCAGCTTCCTCCCAGTCCTTCATACTGAACTTGCTCGAGATGAACTTCTTTGTCTCCATGACACACCTTATATCCGTACCTAGGATCAGCATGTCATCTACGTATAGATAAACGATCATACCTCTTCAATCAACGAACTTTGTGTAAACTGTCACGCCCCAGAACCAGAATACTGGAGAGCGGTGGCAGACATAGCCAGCTATGTATATTGAAATAGAAACCACCTCGATATATGGTCACGGCTGTCTAGGTATGTGAGGGTTTTCTACAAGCCAACAGTCTCTTATGGTCATGAACAAGCCTAGTGTCTCAATCACCACAAGTAAGTAAAGTCGCAAGATGTATGATCATTAAATATACAATAATAAGGCGTCCCAAATATTACATATTCAGCTAATCATGAAGCTAGTCGTTACAAAATGTTAGGACTAGCAAGGGTTTAGTCATACATGATCAACCCTAGGATTTGTCAATCATGTTTACAGCACGTAGGCAGACAGTAAGTAAAAGTGCTTCGAGCTAACAGGTGCTCGTCGGCTAAATGCCTCAAAATAATAGTTTTACAATAGAGTGAGCGAAACAAAATAGAAAACCCACTCGTAGCCTGGGTTCCGTCTAGTTGTCACCATTGGGCTGGAGGTTTGGTAGATCTTTAGGAGCTGCTCCAAAATCTGGCCACACAAAACCAGCTGGGGCAACCCCAGAAAGAGCAAGTGCCACAAGGGGGCCACGAAATAAGAACAAAAGCCAGCAATCAGCACAAGAAAATATAATATTAAAACTAGATCTTACGAAAACATGTCAGGATGATATACGTCGAGATAACCATGGGACTATTCCGATAACCAGATTACAACCCGTAAACCAAACAAGGACCGGGGTTGTAACCCTTCACCTGAACAGAACTTAGTTTCCCACCATTTATCGGCAAGGTAATAATGTAAGTAATCAAGACAGGAAGCAATCTTGTATTGGATCAAGACATGACTAGACTGGTTATACCTCATTCAATCAATCACGGCCAAGCAGATACTACGGCTTACTACATTAACTAACTAGGGTTATCACAGGCCTAATTACTAATAAGATGCAGTGAGATTATTCCACAGCCACAAGCCCTGCAGACCATCCAGGTTACCCAGGACGAAAGATTAGGGTTGAATTCAGGTGGGTACATCGTCCAGGAGACGTATGTACCTTTAGGTGACTTAGAGGGTGCAACACGCGACGGTGTGCTGGAAATGTGCCATACTCGACGGCAGGCTACAGATCCCAAGAGCGCCCAGGTAACGGGATTGTCCGTAGCTGTGTCATCTCTTCATGACTACTGAGTTATTCTAGTTATTATCCTTAATCCATTTTAGTAGGTACTCCTGACCGTGGTACTCAGGAGTCCCATCCTAGACATGATGCAAGACAGGACAAGTGGATTTAACAAGCAGCAAAAAAGAACTACCCACGGTGTTAAGGCAAGTCAAGTTAATTATCAAGATGAATCATGTCAGGGTACTTGTCAGGAGTGTGCCACGACGAGCCACTATCATGTCAGGTTGGTCATGTCAGGAGTGCACCATTACGGGTCACTGTCGTGTTATGCTAGTTCCTTGTCATACCATGCCATGTACAATAGTCATTCCAAACATATTTAGTAAAATCAAGTTCATGACAAAGGCGTAGGGATATAAAATGGGCGTAAAATATCTAATAAAATATCAAAGTACAGGGTTATAGAAGAGCCAAGCTTAAAGATATAAGACCAAAACTCCAAGAGCCAATGGGTTAAACAAGGAGTCAGGGGAGCAGCGTACGAAAAGTCACGCACGCTGAGGGAGCTGCATAAATAAAAAGTCACGCACGCTGAGGGAGCAGTGTAGGTGAAAAGTCACGCACGCTAGAGAGCTGCGTACGTGAAAACTCACGCACGCTCAAGAAAGTAGTGTACGTGAAAGTCACGCACGCTCAAGGGAGTAGTGTACGTGAAAGTCACGCACGCTCAAGGGAGCAGTGTACGTGAAAGTCACGCACGCTGAAGGGAACAGTGTGCGTGAAAAGTTACGCACACTGAAGGGAGTAGTGTAGGTAAAAAGTCACGCACGCTAAAGGGAGCAGTGTAGGTGAAAAGTCACGCACACTCAAGAAAACAGTGTGCGTAAAAAGTCACGCACGCTGAAGGGAACAGTCTGTGTAAAAAGTCACGCACACTCAAGGAACAGTGTGCGTGAAAAGTCACGCACGCTGAGGGGAACACGCTTCCAACAGGGAGCGTACCCAAGTCTGCGTACGCACGCTAAAGAGCGCGCGCAGCTCAGTGTGCATAAGCTAAATAGCTCTGCACACTACTTACTGTCTTCTCCAAATAGCAAGAACACCATGGCTGAACCCAAGCTTCAAAATTCATAACTTGGCCACACGAACTCCAAATCCGGATTTCCAAAGTTCCAGCTGGAGTGAAACATCAAAACCTAAGAAAATCCAACTTAAAGAGATCAAACCATGCAAAATCCGAAAATAGAAATAACTTAGATCTAGAGCAAAGGAGACTTCAAATCACAAAACACCAAGTTCTAATGTTGATCACCATGTCCTAAACTAGCAAATGGACAAATAAAAGTGGGTTCTCATGTGGTGGCAAGGTGCACTTGCCTATGGAGATGAAGAAGAAGAGAGTTGTGGAGGAAGGAGAAGAAGAAGAAGAAGGAAATTAATGGTGGAAGTTATGAGGAGAGAGAGTGGTAGGTGGGGGTTATAAAGAGGGTGAGTTGTGATGGAATGGAGGTGGAGAATAGGCTAAGGTGATCCAATACTCATAAACCAAACCAAACCGAGCCAACCCAAGCCAATAAAACCGAGCCATGACAAAACCTAAAATACGAGAAATACTGAAATCCCACAAGTTAAGAAAAATAAGAACACATGCCAAAATCCAGATACGAGTATAAATACGAAATACGAGAAATACGAAAAATGAGGGTGACAACTCTACCCACCTTAAAAGAATTCTGTCCTCAGAATTTAATCAAGGAGCTAGAGATTGCCACGACAAGCTACACTAAGCACAGGCAAGTTATACTAAGCAGTTCAATCATGCAATCATACAATGCAAGCAAGGAAGGGAAAACGTAAGGCATAAGAAAGACATTATACCTCACGAGTCAAACAGGTAGGGATATCGCGATCGGATGTCGTCCTCACGCTCCCACGTTGACTCACCTAGAGAGTGATGATCCCAAGCAACACGGACTAATTTAATAGTCTTGTTCTTGAGTATCTTCTCCCTCTGGTCCAATATAGACACGGGCCTCTCCTCATACGAAAGGTTGGTACCAACAACCAATTTCGAATGGTCTAGGATGTGGCTCGGGTTCAAAATATACCGTCGTAATTGGGACACATGGAATACATCATACACCTCACTTAGCAACGGCGAAAGAGCGAGACGATAGGATACATCTCCTACTCGCTCTAGAATATCGAATGGTCCTATATACCTAGGACTAAGATTTTCCCGTACGCCGAAGCGAATGACGCCGCGGTTAGGCGAGATTCTAAGGAATACATGGTCGCCGACAGCAAATTCTAAGGGACGCCGATGAGCATCGGCCCAATGGCGCTGGCGGTCCTGGGCAACTCGAAGGTGATCTCTGACCTTCCTGACCACTTCAACCGTCTGGGAAATCAATTCGGGTCCGAGCATCTGCCTCTCCCCGACATCGTCCCATGCTAGCGGGGATCTGCACTTCCTGCCATAAAGAGCCTCGAAGGGTGCCATCTGGATACTGGCCTGATAACTGTTGTTGTACGAGAATTCCACCAGGTGCAGATGATTCTCCCATGAACCACCGAAGTCAAGGGTACAGGATCTCAACATATCTTCAAGAGTCTAGATTGTGCGCTCTGATTGACCATCCGTCTGTGGGTGATAAGATGAGCTGAACTGAAGATGAGTCCCCAAACTCTTCTGCAAGCTGCGCCAAAAGTGTGATGTGAATCTTGAATCCCTGTCCGAGGTGATGCTGACTGGCACACCATAAAGCCTGACGGTCTGCCTGAGATATATCTCTGCTAACTACACCGTCGACTGTCCAACTCTGAATGGGAGAAAGTGTGCCACCTTGGTAAGCCTGTCCACAATTACCCAAATAGCAACTCTGCCGGCCGGAGATCTGGGCAATCCGGTCATGAAATCCATGGTTATATGTTCCCATTTCCATTCTGGGATCGGTAAGGGTTGAAGAAGTCCAGCGGGCCTCTGATGTTCAGCTTTAACCTGTTGGCAAACCAAATACCGAGAGACAAGCCGGGCTATCTCCCTCTTCATGCCATTCCACCAAAAATGCTGACGAATATTACGGTACATCTTCGTACCACCCGGATGAATAGAATATTGTGAACTGTGGGCTTCTGCCATGACTTCATGTCTGATATCTCCACTGGGTACACAAAGACGAGTGCCGTGTCGAAGCGTACCGTCTTCATGGATGCATAACTCTGGCCTTCTTTCTGCTTCACATTCTGCTCTGAGTCGCTGGATCTTGGAATCTGTTGACTACGCCACACGGATCCTCTCAACTATGCTGGACTGAACCTGTAGACTGGCCATCAATGCCACACTGGTTGGAAAAACCACTTCAATTCCCATCTTCTGAAGATCTGCCAATAATTCTAGTTGCGCCGTCAGGAAATAAACTCCGGCTCTCCTGCTCAATGCATCTGCTACAACGTTGGCCTTCCCGGGATGATACTGCAAATCCACATCATAGTCCATCAATAGCTCGAGCCATCTTCTCTGTCGCATATTAAGGTCCTTCTGGGTGAAAACATACTTCAGGCTCTTATGATCAGTAAAGATCTCCACTCTATCTCCGTACAAGTAGTGTCTCCATAACTTCAAAGCAAATACTACCGCCGCCAATTCCAAGTCGTAGGTCGGGTAATTCTTCTCATGATCACAAAGTTGGCATGACGCATAAGATATTACCTTCCCATGCTGTATCAAGACACACCCCAATCCTCTGCCTGAAGCATCGCAATAAACTGTGAATCCTCCGATCCCATCTGGAAGGGTGAGAATGGGAGCCGTTATCAAACCTCGCTTCAACTTCTCAAATGATTCCTGACACTCTGCTGTCCAAACAAACGACACATCCTTGCGGGTCAACTGGGTCATCGGCGCTGAAATTCTCGCAAAATCTGAAACGAACCGCCGGTAATAGCCGGCCAATCCAAGGAAGCTGCGAACCTCTGCCACTGAGCTGGGTACCGGCCATGACTCGATGGCCACAATCTTCTGGGGATCCACTTCCACTCCTCCTCAGGTAACGATGTGACCCAACTACGAAATGCACGCTGAGGGTGCTGCATAAGTGAAAAGTCACGCACGCTGAGGGAGCAGTGTAGGTGAAAAGTTATGCACGCTGGAGAGCTGCGTACGTGAAAAGTCACGCACGCTCAAGGAAGCAGTGTACGTGAAAGTCACGCACGCTCAAGGGAGCAGTGTACGTGAAAGTCACGCACGCTCAAGGGAGCAGTGTACGTGAAAGTCACGCACGCTGAAGGAAACAGTGTGCGTGAAAAGTCACGCACGCTGAAGGGAGCAGTGTAGGTGAAAAGTCACGTACGCTGAAGGGAGCAGTGTAGGTAAAAAGTCACGCACACTCAAGGAAACAGTGTGCGTGAAAACTCACGCACGCTGAAGGGAACTGTGTGCGTGAAAAGTCACGCACACTCAAGGAACAGTGTACGTGAAAAGTCACGCACGCTGAGGGAAGCACGCTTCCAACAGGCAGCGTACCCAAGTCTGCGTACGCATGCTAAGAGCGCGTGCAGCTTAGTGTGCGTAAGCTAAATAGCTCTGCACACTGCTCACTGTCTTCTCCAAACAGCAAGAACACCATGGCTGAACCCAAGCTTCAAAATTCATAACTTGGCCACCCGAACTCCAAATCCAAATTTCCAAAGTTCCAACTGGAGTGAAACATCAAAACCCAAGAAAATCCAACTTAAAGAGATCAAACCATGCAAAATCCGAAAATAGAAATAACTTAGATCTAGAGCAAAGGAGACTTCAAATCATAAAATACCAAGTTCTAATGTTGATCACCATGTCCTAAACTAGCAAATGGACAAATAAAAATGGGTTCTCATATGGTGGCAAGGTGCACTTGCCTATGGAGATGAAGAAGAAGAGAGTTGTAGAGGAAGGAGAAGAAGAAGAAGAAGAAGGAAATTAATGGTAGAAGTTATGAGGAGAGAGAGTGGTAGGTGGGGGTTATACAGAGGGTGAGTTGTGATGGAATGGAGGTGGAGAATAGGCTAAGGTGATCCAATACTCAGAAACTAAACCAAACCGAGCCAACCCAATCCAATAAAACCGAGCCATGACAAAACCTAAAATACGAGAAATACCGAAATCCCACAAGTTGAGAAAAATAAAAACACATGCCAAAATCCAGATACGAGTATAAATACAAAATACGGGAAATACGAAAAATGAGGGTGACATAAACATACTTGTCCGTCTCGCTGACCATGTAGCCATTTGACCTAATAACTTTGTCAAAATTCTCATGCCACATCTTGGGTGCATCTTGGGAGCCTGTTTAAGATCGTATAAGAATTTTACCAACTTACAGACTTTGTCTTCAAGACCCTTGACGACAAATCCCTCTGGTTGTTGCATGTAAATCTCTTCGATCAGCTAGCCATTTAGAAAAGCCATTTTTACATCCATCTGATGTATCACCATCTTATGTATCGCTGCTAGAGCAATCAACATTCTGATGGTGGTCATCCGGGCTACTGGAGGATACGTGTTAAAATAGTCGATCCCCTGGTTCTGAGAAAACCCCTTGGCTACCAACCTAGCCTTGAACTTGTCAATAGTTTCGTCTGCTTTCATCTTCTTCTTGAAGATCCATTTGCATCCGATGGGTTTAGCTCCTTCAGGAAGATTAACCAACACCCAAGTGTTATTTGAAGTGATAGAATCAATTTTATTGTCAATCGCCTCCTTCCAGAAAATCGTATCTCGGATATTCATCGCCTCATCATAGGTAAGCGGATCTGTTTCTACATGATAGGTGATAAAGTCATTTCTGAAGTCCTTTGGCCTCCTTACACGCTTAGTTGACGGCTCAGCTAGTTCTGGTTCAACCGTTGTTTCAACAACATCTTCTTGGACTACTTCTTCATTGAAAACTTCAGTTTCTTGTGCACCCTTATTGTTCTCCGGAATATCCACAAGAATAATATTCTTGTACCTTACAAATTTGTCTTCAAAATATTCTGCATCGCGAGATTCAATGATATAATTTGACTCAATATTAAGAAATCTCCGAGCATCACTCTTCTCGACATAACCCAAGAAGATCGTCTTTGTAGTTCTTGTCCCAAGCTTTTGAATCTTCAGACTTGGAAGCTTGACATATGCCAGACACCCCCACACTCGAATGATATTCAAGTTAGGTCTGACCGTGAACCAGAGTTCATGAGGTATAATGTCTGAAGTTACATGAGGCACCCTATTTAGAATAAAAGTTGCTATCAATGCAGCTTCTCCCTAGTAGCACTTTGGAAGACCCGCAGTCCACAGCATTGAGTTAATCATTTCTGTCAATATTCCGTTCTTTCTCTCTGCTACTCCATTTGATTGAGGAGAGTGCGGAGCCGTAGTCTCATTGATAATTCCATGTTCTTTACAGAACGATATGAATTCATGAGACCTATACTCTCTACCTCGATCACTTCTTATTCTCTTGAGTTGTTGTTCAGTCTGCCGCTCAGCTTCAGCCCTGGACTCCTTGAACTTCTCAAATGCTTCGTCTTTAGCCTTCAGCAAGTAGACAAACGCATACTTTGAGAAGTCATTGATGAAGGTTATGAAATACTTCGTCCCGGCCTTTGTAAAGAACTGTTTGAAGTCACAGATATCAGATTGTACCAACTCCAGAAGATATGTACTTCGATTAACCCGAGGAAAGGGTTTTCTTGTGATTTTCGTTTGAGCACAAACTTCACATTTCTCTACCTTACCACCACACTTGGAGATAAGTCTTAGACTAGACATTTTGTTAATTCGTTTACAATAAACATGTCCTAGCCTATTATGCCACAACTCAAGAGTATAAGCAGAATGAGTGATTGCATTGATTATATTGGTCTAATTTACAAGCTAAATTTTGAACATTCCTTCGGTATAAAAAGCTTTCCCAAAATATGTTCCCTTAATAGACATCACCATCTGGCCAGTATTGATGTCCATCTTGAGGCCTGCATTGCAAAGTAGGCCTCCCGAGATCAGGTTCTTTGCGATAGTAGGTACATACTTCACACCTTGAAGCATCAGATACTTTCCCGAAGTCAGCTTCAAAACTACTGTACCGATCCTGAGCACTTCAGCTTGTGCCTGGTTCGCCACCATAACCACTTCAGAAGTTGGTGTATAGGTGGTAAACTACTTCTTGCTGGAGCAGACATGGCAGGTGGCTCTAGTGTCTACCCACCAGTTAGAGTCAGCCCCCACCGCATCGACCTGCGCAATCATAGCAACAACGTCAGTGATCATAGATACCTTGCTAGCCTCTCCTTGCTCTGATTGCTTGGTCTTTGCTTTGCATTTATTCTTGAAGTAGCCTTTCTTGCCATGCTTGAACAAGGCATCTGAGACTCTGCCTTCTTTTGCTGGAAGGAAGTCCCCTTCATGTTCAGATTGTTAGGGTCCTTTTTCTTGCTGCGGGAAGCCGCATGCTTTTTCCTTGGTTTCCTGGTATGAACAAGATTGGCGTTAGTCAATTGCTTGAACAGTGAGTCCACCTTCAGTTGAGCCCTCATCTGGTCCTCAACGTAGATTTCCTGCAGGAGATCGTTGAGAGTGATCTCCAACTTCTTTCTATACATGTTTGCATAGAACTTGCTCCACCCAGCAGAGAGCTTCAAAACGATCCCTCCAACAACAAACTTGTCGGGGAGGGCCATCGCCTCATCTTCCAACTTCTGTCGCAGTTTCAGGAACTCCTTCACCTGCGGCAGCATTGTCTTCTCATCCTCAAAGAACCACTTATGATTTTCTCAACAAGAAATATCTTGCTACAGTTCTTATCATCCTCGTAGAGTTTCTCCAGAGACTCTCAAATCTCTCTGGCAACAGTCTTCTTTGAATATGATTCAGCAAGGGAGTCTTCCATAGTATTTTGGATCATTAGCCTACAAATGCTATTGTCCCTTCTCCATTTGGCCTGGTTCTTAGTAGTCGCAGAGATTACGGCTGCAGATCCAGTCTCTGGAATATTAGTTTTCTCCTCAAACAGCACTTAATCAACTTTTCTAAGTTGAATAGTGAGAGTAACCTTCCTCTTCTAGACTTTATAATGCTCTCCATCAAAATGTTCTAACTTTGTGAAGTTAGGATTGATGAGTGCAGCATTCAAGTTTTCCATCTCGTTAATTAAGCTTTGAGATTGTTAGTCCCGGGACACAATTTTTGATAAAAAACTGAGAAAATAAAACGATTGTAAAAATAATATTTCTAGCAACACCTCAAAGAAGGTGCTTGACAGAGATCCTTGGAAGATTCTGGATAACGAAAATCTAAATTTTTTTGTTATAGTAGCAAACGAGAGTAGTACTTCAAAAAAGAAGTATCCAATCGAATTGCTAGCAGCAGCAGCGATGACAGGCGATGGATGGAAGAACAGCATGCTGGGGTGAATGATCACCGTTGATCAAAGCTTAATTCGCCCCACACGAACAACTTCCAGGAACCAGCAAGTTTGACGGAGAACTTTGGAACACCCTGCTCTTCTGACTCCTCGGATAGTGCACGGACTCCTATGCAAAATAACACTGGTGCAACACTTCTCTTTCTCTCAAAGTCTGTTAAAGAATTCTGAATACTTGTCTTTTTCTTATATTTTTTCACTACGAGAGAGAAGAGACCTTATATAGGCCCGCGCTGCAACTGTCCAGTTAGCAGAACGTTCAGAATATGGAAAAACTGCTCCGAATGTGCTGTAACCGCTCAGATCCTATATAGACACGATCTGAGTAAACTGGGGTACAGTGTGCGCCACTTATGCCACCTATGCAACTTACGTACCGCACGCACCACGCGCACCTTGTACACCACACGCACAGTGCCACTTGCGCCACCTGCGCCCTCTGCGCAACCTGCGCCAACCGTGCGCCAACAGGCAGTGCCCACTGGCACGCAACAGGGCACGCTACTTAGCCGCACAACTGGGCGCGCCACTTGGCCGCGCTAATTGGTCAGCGCGCAACTGGCTGCGCCATTTGATGAGATTATTGTAGTATTTTGCTCTATTTATCTCCGAAATACATGCAACATTGTTTAGTAAAAATATACCTTATTTGTGATATCCTCTTAAGAAGGATCAGATAAATATCTTGCATTTGTATATCTCAGTATATCAAAATATTCATCAAGAATAATTAATATGCATTATGTCATTCCAATATATGTGTCTAGATGTATATCAACAGATTCACATAAAAAATTGTCCTGAGTGAATGACAATTTTTTTTGTATTTTAAACATGGTGCTTCAGGACCCAGAACATGTTCTTTAGGTCGTAACAAATCATATTTACTTGACCATTTTATGTATATTCTTCATATTAAATCTCTACAGGAGATTTATCTCTACATGAGATTAATATTATCTTATTTTATATCTTTAGAAGTTTAATGTTATAATTTTTTCTCTTTTGTAGATTCCAATCTCTTCGAAAGATTCCAATCTCTTCGGAAGATATTATGATTTTTTTTATATCTTCAGGAGATTTTCTCTTTAGGAGGTACTTTAATCTCTTCAGGATATCTTCTCTTCAGGAGTTACTCTATAGACGAGCATTTTGATAAATCTGTTCAGGGATTTCTTCATAAACTCAATGAGCCTATCACATTCTTCTGGATGATTTAATCCATCTATGGCTCATTTGTAGATCCTTCGGGGATAACATGGTAATTTTAAATCCTTCAAGAATATACCTAAAAAATTTAAATCCTTGACCATTGAGGATATATCTTATCGTCTAGGTTATCACACTACAAAAATTAAGATTAGCGACGTTCCAAAACGTCGCTAAACTCGGTGAAAACGTCGCTAAGTGACATTAGCGAAGTTTTGGGCGACATTTTGGAAACGACGGAAAAAAAATATGTCGCTAAACGAGAAAATGTCGCAAAACGTCGCTATGGCGACGTTATATAGCGACGTTATTAACGTCACTAATTAGCGACGTTATTTGCAACATTTTAACGTTGACGCTAATTAGCGACGCAAATGGCGACGTTATCGTGTGGTCGCCGTTTAGCGACACTTTTGCGACATTTTGGCGACGACGTGCTGACATCAGATTTGGTGCCACGTGTTGCCACGTCAGCATTTTAGCGACGCTTTTAGCGATATTTATAAAAAAACAGGTTCCAGAATGCAAATGGAGCTGGAGCCTGAGCCAAAATACAGAATACAAAATACAAAATACAGAATCCAATCTCTGGGTTCGCCAACCCCCTCGATGGAACACTCAACACCAGCACGCACAATATATTCCAGAATATACAAAAAATATAAAGAAAAATACTATCCGCAACGAACAATGTCAACATATAATATCCTCAACGAACAAAGTCAATATCCGCAAATACGTACAAAGTCAATATCCTCAACGAACAAAGTAAATATCCCCAAATACGTACAAAGTAAAAAATATAGTACAGTCCAAAAATGCAAAAAAGAAACTACTGATCGCCTGGAGCTGGACCCGATACTGGAGCTGGACCAGGTACTAGAGCCAAAGCTGGAGGAGGAGCGCCACCAGATGACTGTCGTCGCAACGACATGATCGTCTGATACTCCTCCGGTTGACAACAGGTGGACGAGCATGTCCTTACCTGCACCGCCGGATATAAACGATGCTCCCGGCGTACCAGCAGACGGTCGCTCCATAGCCATCTCCTGGAACTGCTGCATCTGTTCGACTAAACGCTGTGTAGCCTCCCGCATAGCGTGGGTCATCTGTCGCAGCGCCTCAGTAGTCTGCTCAAGCCTCTCAAAGCGTGAGATGAGCGCAGAATTATCTGTATGCGGCCCTCCATCATCTGCAGCATCTCGTCATGCAGAGCTGCGATCTGCGTATCGACACTCTGCTGGTGGCGGAGCGACTCCTCAGTCTGTGCGGGGCCGGGCACACTAGTGGCGGTCGTAGAGGCCTGTGACGCAATGAAAGCACTATAGGAGCCCGTACCATAGTACGTACCCCTATGCATGCCACCAACGGCCCTCATCTACAGCTCGTCATCTGACTGAGCTGCGGCGGTCGGGGGCTGCTGGGAAGTGCTAGCACCAGCTCCCTCTGACCGTGTCGGCCCGGCCTCCCTAAGCCTCAAAAACTTGGCCTAGAAATAACAACTATATGAATTCTCACGTGGTCGCTAAAAATTAATATTAATGAACTAGCATTATGTAAAACTTCTAAAACTTGGCCTAGAAATAACATATATATAAATTTTTTACATAACTAAAAATTAATATTAATGAACTATCATTAAGTAAAACTGACGTAGGTGTCCTGGGCCTTGTCGTCTACGAACCGCTCCTCCTTCGTGTGCGTGGCGAGGAACAAGGTTACCATATTCGGGTCTTCTTCCGATTCAACCTGTTACAAAATTATTATTATATGATTTGTCAGTTAAGTTGAAAGAAATATATTACTATAAAGTATTAATTACGGGCATACGGCGAGATACGTACCATATGGGTGAAGAAATTCATGATGGACCGTGATCTACCACACCACTGCGACCCCGCCTGTCGCGCTCTTGTAGACTTTGCGAACTTCTCCTTGTAGGCTTCTTCCTCGAATCTCCTCTTCATTACCGCCCAGTCGGTGGCAGAGATCCAACCCTGAATAGGCTCTCCCGGCGGTCGTGATCCTTTTGGTCGATGATCGCGTCCCTAATGAGCTTGCTGTCGACGCTAGAAAAAATAGCCTCGACAGCAACGGTGCGGTGGGGAGGGAAGAAGTAAGTTTGCTGAAAAAATTATAGAAGTACATAAGTTATAACATAACATACTAAATGTTAAAAGGAAATAAACTTTTACGTACCAAAAAGTACTCAAACCAGAAGGCCTTCTTGTCGGCCGGGACATCCCTCCAGTTGATCCAGGCCCCCCGTAGTTCTGTCATAGGAATGTACCCAGCGACCGGTGTACGGAGGAGGGATGATACCTGTAAAATAGATAAAATTTATTAAATAAGTTTATAATAAATTTAAACAAATTAAATGTAATAGTTTTACTTACCGCCTGGTCCGAGTACAGGCCCAAATCTCCAACCTCAGATCCCCCTCCGGGCGATACGGAGGATCTGTCTCAAATGGAAGCTACACATGCCCCTGCCCCGCCCCCTGCCCCTGCCCCTGCCCCTGTCCCTGCCCGCAGCCTGCCCCTCGGCCTCTCCCTCGCCCTCGGCATGGGCCTCGCCATTGCCCTCGACCTCGACGTGGGCCTCGGCCTCGGCCTGCTCCTCATTAGTAGGGTTGACCTCTGGAATACTCGACGGTACTGGCTGCATAGAAGAAGAAGGCCCTAGCCTAAAACTGCTAGAGCCTGGTATGGAGACACTGCCGTCGACTAGACCGCTAATGTATACTGGAGTGCGGGGGGGTGAGGAGTCGGTAGGAGGAGTGGTAGATGGAGACTGTCGGGCTCGTCGACTCCCACCAGTACTGGAACCAAAGGATCCACGTCGAGTAATATCTGAAAAAATACAGAAGTATACCATACTACATCTGGAAAAAAAACAAAAGTATACCATACTACATCTGAAAACATCGCCAAGTAAACCATACTACATGTGAAAAAATAAAAGTAAACCATACTACATCTGAAATCGTCGCTTATTAACGTCGCTAAAACAAAAGTAAACCATACTACATCTGAAAAAAATAAAAGTAAACCATACTACATCTAAAAATTAAACATATTCAATCCTCTTCTGAAAATTCATCTTGTTTCGATTCCTCTTTCTCTTCCTCTTCACTTCTATCAACTTACTCTTCCTCTTCTGATACTTCTACCTCTTCCA
Source organism: Iris pallida (assembly GCA_029216955.1). NCBI lineage: Eukaryota > Viridiplantae > Streptophyta > Magnoliopsida > Asparagales > Iridaceae > Iris > Iris pallida. Next base: position 162,453 of record JANAVB010043111.1, on the reverse strand, counting down.
ATTGATGAAACATGTCATGAGGAACTTCCGTTGAGTCAACATCGACAATATTTGTAATAAGAGGTAGTTCGTCTTCCTGATAAGCTATCTCGTCGACATCGAAGGTATTCCGAGCTTTAGTCTTACAGACTGCCCACCAATCTGATCTCCTGGCTCCTCATTTTGGATAGCTGGTAAAGTAAACTAGCTGAGCCTGGCTTGCTAGAACAAATGGCTCATAAGCTTGATATCGACGGCAATAATTTCTGTCAACAAGACCATGTTTGTCAACTCTCCAACCTTGACCTTGGATCGGATCGAACCAGTCACATCTGAATAAGACGATCTTACAAGATTCTATAGCATAATTGTATGTCAGTTCCATAATCTCCCGTAAGACGCCAAAGAAGTCATTGCCTGGGTCGACGTCTTTGTAGTTTGAAGATTTTATGCACAAACAACTATTCTTCATAGAATCCAAATCCAAGAAGTCGTCTCTTATTCGAGCATTTGTTGACTTGAACCTGAAACCATTTACGCAGTAACTTTGCCAGGTCTTTATTTGATAAATTGGCCCCTTGGCTAGAGTTTTAATATACTCATTCTCAAGGACTGCCTCCGGATGATCAACCTAAATACCATATAAACGATACTAACTTAATTATTATGTGCAAGTATAAATGTACAGAAAAAGTAAATTGTGAAGATATCCGTACATGTGCTCTCAACCAAAAAGGAAAATGAAGTCTCATTTGCTGTTCTACTTCCTCCTCAGTTGCGTACGGATTATCGAACGTTACCTCATCCTTAAACATGCTGAAAAGCAACGAAGCATAGGTATATTAGTTATATTCAGAAGCAACGAAGCACGCAAAATAATTTTACTTACCCCTCTAGCTTATCCACTTCTTCCTCGTCGCAGTTGAGCAATACATATAACATTGCAGCGCTAACCTCGTCGTCATTTAGATATCTTTTTTTCATTTTACCAGATGGTTTTTCGTAAGCAGTAAATACTTTCAGCTTTGCCTTAATACCAATTTCATAGCCATCGTCATTTTTAGGAGCCCTTGTTCTGTTTGTGGCAATATGAGGCTGAAAATACATGGAACAGAAGTTTAAAATCCCCTCAAGGACATATGCTTCACAAATAGAACCCTCTACCCATACCTTATTTTTTACCTTCCTTTTGAGGTGGTTCAACTATCGCTCGAACGGGTACATCCAACGATAACCGACAGGTCCAGCAACAAGAGCCTCATGGATAAGATGAATCGACAAATTCTCTATTGAGTCGAAAAATGCAGGAGGAAAAACTCTCTTAAGTTTGCAAAGTGTTACCACAATGTCCTTCTCTTGCTTCTCGATCGACGAGCAACTTGCAAGAACAAAGATCTCTTAAGAATATGCTAAGCGCTGTTAATGGATCCCAGACTATCGGCGGTAATAATTCTCGAAATGCAACAGGAATTAACCTCTCCATGAATACGTGACCATCGTGGCTCTTCATTTCGGTCAGTTTATACTCCTTTATGTCCACACATCTTCTTAGATTGGAGACGTATTCGTCCAAAAATTTCAAGTCATGGATCCATCTGCAAAGTCATACTTTGTCGTCCTTGTGCAGCGAGTAGATTGCCTTAGGCTGCAAAAGCTTTCCCTTCCCGTTGTCTATCATGTGCAATGTAGGGCATCTGCATATTTCGGCTAAGTCCAATCTAGCCTTCTCATTGTCTTTTGTCTTTCCCTTGACGTCCATTACAGCATTAATTATGTTATCAAACACATTCTTCTCGATATGCATAACGTCAAGGTTATGTCTAATCAGATTTGTACTCCAATATGGCAGATCCCAAAATATACTCCTTTTGGTCTAGTTATGATCTTCGCCAAATCCTTCGCAATGGCTGCTCGTTGTAGGATCTTCAATAGCACTTAGGATTTCTTTTACTTGCTCCCATGTGTCCTCTCTGGACCACATTGGCGGTGGATTGCCCTTCTCCATAGCTCCGGCACGGAATGATGTTCTGTTCCTACGGTACGGATGGTCTTTCGGCAAGAACTGCTGGTGACAATCAAAGAAGCATGGCTTTCCTCCGTGTCTCAAACGAAAAGCCTTAGTGCGGTCCATGCAATACGGACATGAAAATAGACCATGAGTGCTCCATCCAGATTGTCACGACCCGTATCCGATTTCTGGATGCGAGCTCGTGAGCAAGCCAGCTACGTATCGAGCGGACTCCAGCCCGACTCGAGTACGTATAAGCTGTCAAGGTCATGGTATCATATCTAATCTAAACTATATCTCAATCCATATGAATCATATAAACAAGAATGAACAAGTATGGGTCATGGTCTGCAGCCCATTAGCATATTGTTCGATTAGACTCCAAGAGTAATAGAGTCTATAAAGTAAGCAGAGTATATCATAGTATGAAATATAAAGCACGAGAAGGAAATAAAGAAATAACATAAGCAAATACCTGTATCATGTATCGCAATCTTCTATCATCCCGCTCTGCTAACTAACTCATAATCGCTAAACCTGAAGAGATCATCAGGTCCTCAGAGGACTAGCAAGATATATAAAACATGCCTATCTACCAGTTTAATTATGCAATAATATACCCAGGGTATAAACAGGAACTAGAAAGGAGACTGACATGTGGCTACTGATAGGTAACTATGAACACGGATACGGGATCAAGTATGCATAAATGAACTGCTGGTAGATCAATGGATACCAACCCTCGCCCCGAATGTGGACTCGCAGGTCAGATTTAAGACAAGTCACCCTCGCCCCGAATGTGGACTCACAGGTGCAAAGGACAACCCTCGCCCCGTGTGTGGACTCGCAGGTTGTTTCAAGACAAGTCACCCTCGTCCCGTATGTGGACTCGCAGGTGCAAAGGACAACCTTCGCCCCGTGTGTGGACTCGTAGGTTGTGGGAAAGACAAAGAAATAGCAGTTCACTCACACTTACTTGTAGACACGACTCAGTCAAGACACAGGTAAAGACACGACACGGCCCAATCACGATACACGAGAGAACTAATCCAATATGAACTAATAAGGCTAACCATGTACAAGGACTATAGCAATACTAGCATGTACGATATACAAATCATAAGTAATAACCAACTAGTATAACTATATAATAATAGAAATATGCATGTAAATAAACTGTAGGGGGAGGCAAGGGATACATGTCTGGAGGTTGCACGAAGAGCCAACAATAAACCGTCGACCAGTAATCCAATTAAGTCCAAATCATCACAACTGTATCCAAAAGCTGAAACAAACAATGCCAACAGTCTCAGAATAGTCGAATTAGGTAGGATTGTCTGTCCTTAAGTCCAATTCTGGACACAGGGGCAAAACGGTAATTTCGGGCAAAAACGATGTCCGCCGTTGGACCCGCTTTTGCACCGAAAAGCGTGCCAGAGTCAAAGGTCTCTAAAGTTGTCAAACTACATGTCTACGGATCCGATTTTCCGATATGAACCCAACCATATGTCCAAAGTTGGATTTCGGCGGGCCGTGCACAAAATTACCCGTTGAGTCGGACCGTGGGGCCCGCAAAACGATAATTTTATCAACTGTCTCAGAATCGGACCAAACTTAGCATACAGGACCATAAAAATGATACGGTCCTGTTGGTGCAAGTTTCGTTTCGATCTGATGAGCGTGTACGAAGTAATTAGGGAATTTGCATAGAGGCCGATACGGTAAATTTCGACGGATACGCATCAAATTCGTCGCGCACACGCGACCAATTTGAATTTTGTCAAAGCCCACACGACCACGAAGCCGTTACATACCTTTCGATGCTTACGGTGCGCGACCACGTCGCACGGTTTGGCAGGACGCACGTCGTATCGGATGGTTTTATTAAATTTTCTAGTTTTTAAAAACAGGTTTTTCTCTATTTTGAAATAAATTTTAACCCGAAAATAAACCTCTAGAAATTAAGTAGGGTTTTGATCTTGTTCAGGTTTTCTAAAAATCTATTTAGGTAGATTCCTAAAATTTACAATACCCTGTTCGCAATCTGACCGTAAAGTATAGAAGTCGGTCTACGAAACCGTTCTGTTTGAACAGATTTTTTGCGATGTTCGCGTCAATTTATCGAGCAACGTAGGGGACCTAAATTCAAACTAATTGAAGTGGTGGAAAGCCGTATATGTTGTCTTCCTATCGAACCAATTGGTTCGATAAATGATGATAAGACGTGGGAGTGCGATACCTGCAAAGTGGGGGATTCCAGGCGGTTGCTGCTGTCGTTGCTCTCGTATACATGCGTGCGGCCAGCGTTTGGCCGACCCTGGGGTGGTGCTTCGGCGTCGTGGCGGCACGCCAGGTGACTGGGAGAGGTCGCACGGAGGCGGGGCTGTTTGCGTTAGGGTTTTGGCGTGTGTTGCTCTCCCGACGTCTCGTTATATGCAGCGTTTTAAAGGGCTCGGGTCCCTGCTCGGCTTGGGGTGCTTTATATTGGGTTAGCAGGGAACTTTGGCCGGCTGTTTGGGTTTGCAAGTGGGTCTGGCCCATTAGCTTAGGCCCAAGCTCAGCGGGCTGGGCTTTGGCTGTTAGAGGTTTTGCATTCCTTTTTCGATTTCTATTTCTAATTTCTATATCATATATATATATATATATATATATATATATATATATATATATATATATTTATATATATATATAAGTGTACATAGATGTAGAAAAAAAAAAAATATATATATATATAATATATATATATATATATATATATATATATATATATATATATATATATATATATATACATCTATGTACACTTATATACACATATATATATATATATATATATATATATATATATATATATATATATATATATATATATATATATATATATAAAATATATAAAATATATATATACATATATTAATAGACATGGTAATATATATGTTTATATATATACACACATATTTCTATATACTCATATATTTATATGTATATTTATATATATATACATACCAATATACACTTATACATACCAATATACACTTATACGTATTTATATATATGCACATATACCTATATATATCTCTATACATACACACCATGTATATACATATTTATATATACATAAACACCCATATATAATATATATTCATATATGCACACACATATTATATGTGTATATATTTATATATATCTTTGTTAGAGAATAAAATGATAATAACTATTAATAATAAATAATTTATTTATTTAATAACCACAATATTAACATTAATAATAATAATAACCCTAGTAATTAAACCAATAATATACTTCGGTGAACCCCTCAAAAACACCATTTATTTGGCTCCAAAATTCGTATAATTATTCTAAAACAACATTTAAATAAACTATTAAATATTTAGAAAGTATTTGTCAAGTCCTAAAATAAATAAGAAAATACTTGTACACACATAAAATGTCTACATGGCCGTCCCAGGATTCACTGCATGCCTACATGGGCTTGGATTTGGTTCGGCCCAGTTCAAACTAACTTGGTTCAACCGGGTTCCTGCATGTCAATAAATCTAATAATAATTAATTAAACTATTTATAATGGTCATGCTATAGCTTGGCCTGGTTTTCCTAGTTAGGATACACTGATGGCTTGGCACTCCTCTACCATGGCTAAACACTAGTCAACGCATGCTACTACACTACCCGTGTCATGATTCTTAGTCGTCTTGTACTCCAAAACTCATCTGTGGCTAAAGGCATCTACCGTAAAAACTAACTGAAAATTATTTATAAAAAAAATTCTAAATTCACTATTTAAATCAAATAAATAATATTAAAAAATATTTCAAAAATTTTGGAAAGGGAGGCTACATAGATAACATTCCATAAGCCGGAAAGTTGTTGATTGTCCATATTAGTGCTGCCCGTATCTGAAAATTTTGTTTTTTCGAAGCATCATACGTTTACGACCCTATTCCCCATAGCTACTTCAGCTCATCTATCAACGGCTGTAAGTACACATCGATGTTCCTCTTCGGGTTGTTCGGACCGGGGATGATAATAGTTAAGAACATGTAAGGTGTCTTCATGCACATCCAAGGCGGTAGGTTGTACGTGTTTGCCATGAAATATAAAAGAACAGAACAATTATCGGAGGACCGAACTTTTACTTCACGTTACAAACTCGCTTGTACAAAGAAAGCCTAGGGACGAAAACCTAGGTACAGCAGTCTAAGTACAATTGTTTATTTTAGATTCTGGGGGGTGACGATAGAGGCTCGGGAAGGCGACGATAACCCTGCCTTACTCCTTGGACGATCGGTATGCAGCCTTGGCTCCTGTGAAGAGATGGTTGGCGTTTATGAAGAAATGCTCTTCTTGCTCTCCCTCTATTATTCTTCTGGCTTCTCTCTCTCTGTGTGTATTTTTCTCTCTGATTATTGGAGGGGAAGCTCTCTGTATATTTTTCTCTGATAGCCTATCTATTTCGCAAAGGAATGGCACCATGCTATTTATAATAGTAGAATTTCATCATTAGGGTTACCAATGTTACATCTTGGATATGGCGGCGGTCTGTGGATTGGTCAATCTAGGCCGTTCATTTTTGATTGTGACGAATCTGAGCCATTGAGTGTAGATTATACCCAATCCCATCAGCAATTAATGCTGATTGGAATAAATCTTCCTCATAATAATCTTCTGATGTCTGCGAATAATTTTGATTTATTCTCCTGCCACGTATCCCAGATTATGGGGATTTGACCCAATCTTTGATTGCAGTATATCTGAGAAATTGATCGGCTTAGGACACGTGTCCTAGGAGCCACTGTGGGGATCCGAACCACATGACGAGTAAGCCGCATATGATTTTGGGCCGCACATGGTTAGGGCCACGTGTCAGGGCTGCCTGGGTAGTGACCCTCCCTTGAGCCTTTGAACCACAGGGAAGTAATCATTGTGAGCCGCATAGGAATACATCCGCCTGAGCCGCATGGAAATGGTCCTCTTGAACCGCATGAGAAGTCTTTACTCGAGCCGCATGAGGCTGTCTTTGCTTGAGCCGCAAAGGACAGATTCATTCTGAACCACATGAAAAGTCTTTGCTCGAGCCGCATGAGGCTGTCTTGGCCTGAGCCGCATAGGACAGATTCATTCTGAGCCGCATGAGAAGTCTTTGCTTGTGCCACATGAGGCTGTCTTGGCCTGAGCCTCATAGGACGGATTTATTCTGAACCGCATGAGAAGTCTTTACTTGAGCCGCATGAGGCTGTCTTGGCCTGAGCCGCATAGGACAGATTCATTCTGAACCGCATGAGAAGTCTTAGCTCGAGCCGCATATGAATGCCCACGTGGCAAGGCCACGTGGCCTTTTTACGGCTCTTGGGGATTTGTGTCAGAGATCTCTCTCTCTTCCCTAGAAGTCTGTCATTATGACAGAGTCATAATTTCTTCTTTTTGTGTCAGGGTTGTCACTTTTTCAGAGTTGTCAGCCGTCAAACAATTAATACGGGGGGCAGAGAAGAGGACTATCCTGCCACGTGTCTTCGGAGCCGCATGGGATGTCTTGGGCCGTATAGTCCCTTATGCCGCATGACTCTTCGAGCCGTATGGGCTTTCTGAGCCGCATGGGGTTCTTTTGGCCGCATGGGTCTTTTTCTTTAATATTTTCCATGCTTCTACAAGACCCCCTTCAAAGTTTTCAATTTATAAAATTGAAATACTTTGAAATAAGAAGCATGGTCGTATTCTTCTGGCCGCATATGAAACCCTGACCTCATAGAGTTCTTGGCCGTATAGATTGTTCAGCCGCAGGGATGTCTCATCCGCATAGCTCTTCGCTACGTCATTATTTGCCACGTATGGCAATCTTTTGCCCTTAAATGTTGTTGATTTGCTGTTAGCTTTAAAGGCCACTTTTTGGTGTGGGATCCGAGGAGCTTGGCTTCATTTTCGGTGGCTTATTTTGATAACCGAAGAGTCGGTCTGCATGTATGCACGGGAATCGAAACGCTTCGCTTTTGTTTATAAATATGGATGACTTTGGCCGGAGGGATTTCTTTACCTTCTCTTTCATTCACTCTTTTTGCTGTCTTCTCTTCTCTGATCTTCTTTGTCCGCCCGTCGAAGCAATGGCTCCTAAGTCTTCTAAATTCATTTCTGCCGCCGCGAAGGGCAAGAGGGTGACGTCTTCGTCAGCCGTCGAGCCTGAAGTGCCCGAAGTGCCCTCTGATGTTCGTCCTGCTTTCAATAGTAAGGGTTGCATTTGAATCTTGAATACCCATGGCTCTGCTGTATATTTATGCACAAGCCTCCACCCGAGTTGATGGCAGAGCCGCATACGCTGTATGGGCCACATGACCTTCTCATACCCGAGCCGCATAGATAATATCCCATGTTTGAACCGCATGAGAAGGATTTAAGTCTCTAGATAAAAAACCGCATAAGGTCTCCTCTGAACGGAGCCGCATATGTTTCTAGCAGGCTGACCCGCATAGTGTTTTGTGCCGCATGAGCTCTTCTGTTAGAACTATGTGTATTCATCTGATCCGCATAAGCTATCAAGCTAGAGTCATATGGAACTCCTGTCTGATTTGGGCCGCATGAGACTGCGTTGACTTGAACCGCATAGGCTTTCTTAAAACTGCATCTCTTGAGACCTAATTGGACTGAGCCGCATAAGGCTTTGTTGACCCGAACCACATGGGCTTTCTCGAAACTGTATCTCTTGTGACCCAATAGCCGCATGAGGCTTTGTTGACCCGAACCACATAGGCTTCCTCGAAACTGCATCTCTTGAGACCCAATTGGACTGGAGCCGCATAAGGCTTTGTTGTCCCGAACCGCATAGGCTTCCTCGAAACTGCATCTCTTGAGACCCAATTGGACTGAAGCCGCATAAGGCTTTGTTGACCCAAACCGCATAGGCTCGTGGGAGCTTCTTTAATCAGTGATTTTTTTTGGCTTTAACCATCTTTTAATCTTGTTTCTCTTTGTCCTTTCTTCAGTGAACCTCCCAACCAACCCAGCGGGAGAGCTCCTTGTGGGTTCAGCTCAGTTCGTCGTGGGCGTGCGGCTCGATGACTTAATCCATCGTATAGTGGATCAGCTTCCCACTAATGAGCCTAGAGAGAGGGTGGCTGCCATTAATAACCAACCTTTCCGCTTTCTTTGTTCAATGATGAATTCAGAGAAGCTGGATAGAGAATATCTGAAACCGACCTTTTTCTTTGGGGATGCCTTTTCCATAAAGAACTCCCGATTGCTGGATATCTCAGAGCACTGGGATTTTTCTGTAGATAGAGTAGAAATTCATATCCCCGAGATGGAGCGGCATTATCCTCTCTCATGGTTTAACATGGTACCGTTGGACTGGACAATGGTGGGCTCCCTGACTCCTACCCAACAGGGAATGTTTGTGAGCAACATTCACTACAACAGGCGCACGGGTATAGTATGTGCGGGCAAGGAATCCGTGAGTCGGACTGTGATGGGACTGCTCCCTGGCACTTTTGTAAACATGACTAGCCCTAATTTTACCTTCACTCTAGCTGATACTTTTCTGAATCAGCTTGCTCGCAAGGGGTCTTATCCCGTTGGCCGGTTGTTGCTGTTGAACTGGATCAACCCCATTCCCACATGGACTAATCTTACCTCGTGGATTTTGAGGAAGTATGGGGAATTCCTTCGGGAAATTGACCTCTACTACGCTGTCAGGGGTACCTGCTACGGGTTGCCCATTAACAAGCCCTTGTTTATGGCTCTATTGGAGCTGTATAATCGGCGTACAGGGACTTTCTTTGCCCCCGGAGGAGAGCTGGGGCTTGCTCTTCATGAGATGAACGCTGTTTCTAGATTACCGTAGGGAGGTGAAGCTTTTGAAGCATATACACCGACGAACGAAGAACTCGAAGACCTGGATCGACGATTTCCTGGTTTCGTTGCCGTGTACCAAGAACTGTTGTGTCATCATAGCGCCTGCCATCAGATGGCTATCAAGAAAGAAAATAGCTCAGAAGGGAGCGCCCCTCATACTACGGCCTGGATTTTGTATCTTTTCAAGTTGCGCCCTTCCGGCCAAGTTTCGTCTTGAACTCCTCGAACCCCAGAGGAGGTGAAGGATATGATGTTAAAGGTCAAAAGGTCGAGGTCTACCCGTGACCGGTTTGGGAGTCGCACTGACTCCCTCAGTTACTTCCATTATGGTACCCGGAAGATGTCTGATAAAGTGATCTTAGCTGGGTTCTTGATGGTGTGGATACGCAATTGTGTAGTCTCGGGACGCGCGGGTTCTATGGAAAGGATCAGCCGCCATTTCATTCCTCCTGCTGTGAAATTGGTCTTCAAGGTAAGACTGGCGCTCCTCCCGGCCATGGTGTGTAGCATACACCACGGCCTTTGCGCCTTTTCATCCAAAGTCATTGCTCGTGATGTGTCGATGGACTTTGAACGGATAGAACTACCATACCACTACCTCATGGGGTGGTTATTGATGCATTATCGGTCATTGATGAGGCCGGGGCCTGATGAAAACGTCCCTGATGATGACGCCTTCCTTTTCCCGTATCGTCATCAGCCTTGGGAGCATGATACCATGCCGGCCTGCCGGAGGGCGTTGGCAAGAGTTGATGGGCCCGAATTCTTCGTATCTCTCCCTGAATTCACCCCTGGAGAAGTGAGGAGGGTACACGTTGACGACGTTGATCCTTCCCAGCTTTTATCTGAGAAGATGCTTCTTTGGTTACGCAACATCCGTCCCGCGCACCTGGTGTATCGTTACCGGAATAGAGTATACCTGGAGCCTTATTTGTCCAGTAGATTTTCCCGTCAATTCGGGTATAGTCAATTGTTCCTGGATCGCCTTAGCGCTTGCTTGAGCTTTGAGGGCAGTACGCTAGATAGCGTCCGGGCTTGGCATTATTATAATGTGGCCCATACCCGGGCCAGCTTCTCAATCCCTGATGCCAAGGTGGCAGGGGATATCTTATATATAGCGGCCCTTTATCATGTTGCAGCGAGCAAGCCTCCTGTCGAGTTCGATATGAATACTAGCTTCATCGCCGGCACCGGTTTGGCTGAGAAGCCAGAAGGGTCCAAGAAGAGGAAGAGGGGGACGAACAGGGTTCCTGTGTCGGACTCAGAGTCCACTAGGGCGGATGAGGAAGATGACGAACAAGATGCTGATGACTCATCTCATTCTTCGGGCGAGGAAGTTGGGAATCAACCCCCTATCATACCGGATGAAAGGGCTGCGGGTCAACCGTCTACTTGGTCTGACGAGGTGGTAGAGGATCAACCATCTGCGGTACCTGGCCCTTCGCGTAAACGAAGCAGGCGCGTGACTACCGCTGATGACCGAACCTACTCCACGAAGCACGCTGCGGTAAGACGTCGCAGGCTGTTTATTGATGATGTGGACGTTGTTCCTGAGGTGATTTGGGCTTCAGCTGTTTCCTTTCGTCTTCTTCTATGTTATGGCCTAATCATTTGTTTTTTTTTTGCTTTTTATAGGCGTCGGATGAGCTCGCTCCTCAGGACCCGATTACTGAGGCTGATCCGGTCCTGTCTCATTTAGTCAGTGATGTGTGCACCGCTATCATTGCTGCTGGGGTGCTTCCGATTGCGGCCGAGGATTCCCACCTTGCTGGGACCTCAACCCAGGGGGACAGAGGCTTTACCGCGCCCGTCCCTAAGACATCCGAACCCCAACATGATGACTTTGTGGGTGGAAAAACTATGCCGGCTGTGAACGAGTCGTCGTCCCCACGCTCTTCCCCTGGTAATACAAATCGAGCCATAGCTCGTGAATAAGCCTATGTGTTCTTGTCATCTTTTCTTTCAGATTATATCGACTAATGGTTGCTTTGGATGTTCAGATCCAAACCCTTCGTTGCCAGTGATTGATGTTGCTGGATCGCACCCTACCGAAGAGGTCTTGACAGAACCTCTCTGTGTCGAGGGACCTTCGCCTGGGTCAAGCTCGGGGTCCCAGGTAGCAGTGCAGCTAGGACAAGAGACGGTGCCCCCTGCGTCCTCCTCTGCAAATGTAGTTTCGGGGGTCAACCTTTCCTCCCTGCCGAGCATCCAGGCTCTTCGGGTGGCGGAAGAGGAGTTAGCCGCCATTCAAGCATCTTTCCGTACGAAATTTGCTTCCTTGGTGGCGGGTTCAGTAACTTCTGAAGCTGCTCCTCCGGTATCGTCTGCCACTCTCCCACTGACGCCGTCCTCTACAGTGGTCTTGGATGACGCGTTACAGGATGTGGTTGCCAGTTTCCATCGCCACTTGAAGAGAGGGGTCGAGGCAGCAGTGGAAAGGGGGACTCCCTTTACTCTGGCCCGTCGATGTGCCAGTGGCCAGATTAATATCCTTAAGACACTCCCTGGAGGAGGGGAATTGGTTGCACTTTTGGAGCCGAAGCTATTAGAAGCTGATCGTCTCGTGGCCCAGTTTCGCTTGTTGCAACAGACTGATTTACCTGCGATCATAAATCAGGAGCACAACTTCCTTATTATCGCGGTGGAGAAGGTGATGGCTGCCCGGGAATCGCTCAAACCGGCTATATTGAAGGACCGCCGGGATCTGACTCGGTTGTATGACCAATGGAGCCGTCGAACTGAAGATTGCACAACTCGGGAGGCGGATGCTTCCCGCGGGGTAACTGATGCCCGGGAACAGATCCTCGAGCTCCAGAGAAAACTGGCCTTCCTGGAGTCAGAGCTTGAGGCTGCTCGTATCGAGAAAGGGATTGCTATTCAGGAGGCTGACAAGTACAGTAGGGCTTCTGCTAATCTAGAGCTTTCCCTAAAGAAGATGGAGAACGACTGGCAGGCGTATATGCATTTGAATGACGCGGAGCAGTTATCCCAAGAGGCCAAGCGTCGGGCTAAGCAGAGGCTTGATCGGGGGACTGCCTTGGTGAAAAACCGTCTCTTGGAGTTGTGCAATGCCGAACTATAGTCGGCTTTTTCTTTTTGTTTCGTCCCTGTTTTCTTTCTTTCTGAAGGGGACATGATCGCGAAATATGTAATGCTTTTTCTTCCTTCAAATAAAGAGTACTTTCAATTCTATCCTTCATTTGTATTGCCTGCTGCGCCTGTGATATTGTGGTGATGTTTTCCCCCGCATAGGGGATATATTTGTGGACCTGTTACCCATGGCGTACCTTGGTTTTAGGTAGAGATAACAAGTTTTGGTCAAGATACCTAAAGCAGCCATGGCAAAGTGGTCATGGGTGCTCTTGGTATTGGGAAAAGGAATGTCGTAAAGCAGCTGGGCTCGTGGGGCATGATGAGATGATGGATTTATGCTAAGAAGTTTAGCAAGGGATATTTGTGGGCCTATTATCCTTGGTGTATCCTGGTTTAGGATACGGATAATAGGATGAAGGAGAACCGACATACTTGCTCAGAGGTAACGAGGACATGGCAAGTAGGAAAGTTTTTTTTAAATGTAGCATCTTCCTACTCAGAGGTAATGAGTACATGGCAGGAGTGAACTCGACAAAGGGTATTGGTGGTCAACAGAGGACATTTGTGGTCAACAGAGGACATTTATGGTCAACAGAGGACATTTATGGTCAACAGAGGACATTTGTGGTCAACAGAGGACATTTGTGGACCTATCACCCTTGGCGTACTCCGGTTGTGGGTACAGATAATAGGTCGAAAGGGGATCATCATACTTACTCAGAGGTAATAAGAACATGGCAAGTATGAAGGTTTCTTCGACGGAGCCTTCCCATTCAGAGGTAGTGAGGACATGACATGAGTGGGCTCAATGAAGGAGGGCACATAGAACGACTCAGAGGTAATGAGGACATGGAAGTTCTATGTAAGGGGTGATTTGTTTTTGGTGGAAATACGACGACTCAGAGGTAATGAGGACATGGCCGTCTTGGAAGTTTGTGGACCCGTTATCCTTTTTGTGCATTGGGAGTGCAGGTAGTGGATCATGAGGGATGATCTCTTATAGGAAGAAAGTTTAGCGGTACGGTTATACATGACTTTCTTTCAAAGAGTGACCGGAATGTAAGTTCAGAGGTACCAGCGGGTACATGACTTGGTAATTTGGGATATCCTTGTGGAAGAAGGGTATGAGTTCAGCGGTACAAGAGGGTACGTGACTCGAAAATCTAGAATATTGTGGGTGTGAGTTCAGCGGCACCAGCAGGTACGTGACTCGGGAATCTGGAGAATGGTGAGTGTGAGTTCAGCGGTACCAGCGGGCACATGACTCGATAATCTGGAAAATTGTGAGGGTGAGTTCAGAGGTACCAGTGGGTATATGACTCAATAACCTGGAAAATAGTGTTTAGACATAATATTTCTTCAGGAACTTGCCGTTGACGGGCAACATGAGCAAGTCTCCGTTTTGCTTAGCGAGGCGGTAAGCACCGTTGGAGAATACTGTCTCAATGATAAATGGACCTTCCCACTTTGGCTGGAATTTGCCGACAGTCTTGTGAGTCATGACCATCGGCCTCCGGACTGCCAGGACGAGGTCGCCTAAATGGAATGTTCTGATTTTGACCTTCTTGTTGAAGGCTCCAGAGATGCGTTCTTGGTATAGCTCAATTCGTTGCTGAGCCAAGAGGCGCTTTTCATCTAGTGCCTCCAATTCCTGGGTGGTTATTGTCTGTCGTCAATTGATGTGTGAGGGCGACACGTAGTGAGGGGATCTGAGTCTCCAATAGGAGGACTGCTTCACTCCCGTACACCAGGAAGAATGGTGTATTCCCGGTGGCTGTTCGAACTATGGTGCGATAGGCCCATAAGCATTCGCCGAGCTTCTCGTTCCAGTCGTGCTTGTGGGAGGAAACAAACTTCTTGAGGAGTTTGATGATTGTTTTGTTGAATGCCTCTGCTAACCCGTTTACTGTCGGGTTGAATGGTGTCGAAGCGACATTCTGAATACGGTGTTTATCGCAAAACCGATAGAATACGTGGCTTGCAAACTGCGGACCATTATCATGGATAATCCTTCGGGGCAGTCCAAAGCGGTAGATAACGTGATGCTTAAGGAAGCTGATTACATTTGAAGTCTTAACTTCTGCGAGTGGGACAGCTTCCGCTCATTTGGAGAAGTAATCAGTGATCGCAAGTATGAAGCGATGTCCTCGGGAGGAAGGTGGGGTGATTGGACCAATGATATCCATTCCCCATGCTTCGAATGGCCAGGACGCCACTGTCGGATGTAGAAACTCGGATGGTTGGTAGATGAAGTTCGCGTGGACTTGGCAGGATTTACATTTTCTAGCATAATCTATCGTATCTACCACCATTGTGGGCCAATAGTATCCCATTAGGCGAAGGCGGTCTTACAGTTTTAGGCCGGGCTGGTGGGCCCCGCAGACACCGTCGTGAGCTTCTCGTATGGCTTCTTTGGCTTCTGCATTTGACAGACACCGAAGCAGTAATCCGTCGTAGGAGCGGCGATACAACATTTTCGTCTCTGTATCGTAGAAGAATCTGAAAGAACGCCGTCTGATGGAGGTGGCTTCCTTTGGGTTCTCGGGCAGGATGTCGTAGACGACGAAGTCGATGAATGGTTGTCTCCAATCTGGGGCATCATCGATCGTCAGTACGGAATAACTCGCCACGAATTACACATTGTTCTTTGGACAGACCAGTTTATGGCTTATCACATCCACTGATTGGCGATCATAGTTCAGAACTGCTAGGGAAGCAGCAAGACCAGCTAGGGCATCAGCTTCGATATTTCAGAGTCTGGGGACATGTTCTATGAAGAACCCTTCGAGTGACGAGATGATGTAAATCGCTATTTGGTGATAAGGGATCATATCTTCGTGGCGGACCTCATATGAGCCCGTATCTGGTTGACGATTAGTTGGGAATCGCCGTATGCTTCAAGGTATTCTACCCCAGCTCTCTTGCAAGTTGGAGGCCAATGACCAGAGCGTTGTACTCGGCCACATTGTTAGATCAGGGTTCAGTAAGGGAATAAGCACGGTTAATCACCAATCTGGAAGGGGAGATCAGCACTACCCCAACTCTGACGACTATATTGCCTTTAGGTCCGGTCCTTGAGGCGTCGTCGAATAATATTCGCCATATAGCCTCGTGAGAGGTTGCATGCGAGTCGACAACCTCATCTGGGATCTCTTCATATATTCTGGAGGACTCCGAGCCTGGGTGGGCTGCTAAGAAGTCTGCCAGGACTTGACCTTTGACTGTCTTTTGGGGGACGAAGATCATATGATAAGGGGATAGCAATATTGCCCATGTAGCGAGTCGAGAGCTGAGTGCCCCTGGTTTAGTCATGAGGACCCTGAGAGGGTTGACTCGTGAGATCACATGTATCGTTTGTCCGGTGACATAATGCCATATTTTCTGAATGGCGAATACCAGGGCGAGGCATTCCTTCTCCACAGCGGTGTATCGGTGCTCTGGCCCAATCATCATTCGACTGAGGTAATATATGGCCTGCTCATGGCCTGCGTCGTTGTTTTGTGCCAGCAGAGCCCTGAGGGAATGTTCCATTGCTCGTACATAGAGCAAGAATGGCTTTCCAGGAACCGGGGCCACCAAAACTGGAGGATTTGACAAATATTCTTTGATGATGTCGAAAGCACGCTGGCATTCCTCGTCCCATACGAATGAGACTCCTTTCTTCATGAGGTACGTGAATGGTCGGCATCGCCCGGAGAGGTTAGAAATGAACCTCCTGATGTAAGCTAGCCTCCCTTGGAGGCCTCTGAGTTCACGGAGATTTCTCGGGGGACCCATCACCATGATTGCTTTTGTCTTCTCAGGGTCTACATGGATACCTTGTACCGTGATGATGAAGCCTAAGAACTTTCTGCTAGATACACCCAGAAAGGACTTCGTAGGGTTCATTTTCAAATTGTGCGCTCGCATTAGGCCGAATACCGTCCTTAGATCCTGCAGATGGTCTCCCTTGTTGCGGCTCTTAACGGCTATATCGTCAACATAGCACTCCACTGTCTTGCGTAAGTGGTCTCTGAAAATGATGCTCATGGCTCTTTGATATGTGGTGCCAGCATTCTTTAAACCGAAAGGCATAACTGTGTAGCAGTATATGCCAATCGGTGTTCGAAATGATGTATGCTTTTCGTCGTTAGGAGACATCTTGATTTGGTTGTACCCCGAGAAGCCATCTATGAATGACATACGTTCAAAACTGCAGGTATTATCAATCATGATGTCTGTGATAGGGAGGGGGAACTCATCTTTGGGGCATGCCTCGTTTAGATTGTGGAAGTCGTTGCAGATTCGAATCTTCCTATTCTTCTTGAGGACGGATACTATATTGGCGATCCAATCGGGATGTTGCTCCTCACGGATGAAGCCGCTGGCTATCAGTTTGTTGACTTCGACTTCGATTGCGTCCATGATGCCTGGGCGGAAGCGTCGCTGTTGTTGCTTGACTGGCTTCGCATCCTGCCGAATGTTGAGTTTGTGAAGAGCAATGTCGGAATTTAACCCTGGCATGTCTTCATAGCTCCAGGCGAACACATCAATGTACTCTCTGACAAGTTCTAGCAGCGACTCCCGTTCTTCGTCTGTTAGGCTTTTACTGACGAAAATCAGTTTTGGAGAAGATTCGCTGCCGAGGTCAATTTGTATAACCTCATCTTCGGTAGGAGGTTCTCTTAGTTCGAACCGCTTTTCCTATTATGCATCCAATTGCTGGGCCCACGGCTCTAGCTCGAGGATTTCGGGAATGTCTTCTTCTTCTTCGTAAGCGTCGGTGAATGCCTTGTTGACTGACAAGACTTGTCTGAACACGTCTCCGATGCTAGTATCCGTGTCAGAAATTGGTGACCCGGTTGAATGTGACTGCCAGTCACATTCTTCATCTGAACTCTCAGGGGTCGTAGTAGGCGTTACATACCCTAACCCGCATCGAGTTTTACTATAGTAGTCTCATGGTTTGCCTGCCGGGACTGGTGGCTTCAAAGGTAATCGTCGTCCAGCGCCGTAGTTCAAACCTGGCGTCGTCTCCAGATCATACCCCTGTTTCTGCATGAGATATTTGGATTGTGGGCTATAAAGATACAGAGGTAATCTTTCGGCATCTGACCCGAGGTCGGCTTCCTTTATGGTGAAGGAATGCGGGTCGTCCTTCCGGCCGAAGATGATTGGATGGTCCCCTCCCTCGATTATTCAATAAGCGTCTTCTGCTGGAGTATGCTGGATTACGGTGTACACATTTGTCACCTGTGTGTATAGGTGAGTGCCTATACCGTGTTCCATAGCATACATTATACATAGCTTATTGAGCTCGGTGTAGTTCAAAGATAAGCCTTTATTGATGAAGTAAGGTATCTTTTCTAGGGGGATTACATCATCCGCGGAGGGGACATTAGTGTGGGTAGCCACATACTTGGCTAGCTCCGGTTCCTCTTCGGCTACCCCTGTGTAAATGAAGACTGAGAGGACGCCCTGGACAGCTTGATTGTCAGTGGTTCAGTTGATAGGGCAGAGCGTGGAGTCGTTGGCAGACTAGCGACCCCCAGTTTGGCACTCGATGTGGAGCGGGGAGTGGCCGGTTCGCTAGAAGTGTCAGACCTCGCATCGGGGTGACGACCCTTTTTGGGAAGGCGTATCGTCAGTGGCCTATCGGAGGGATTGAGCTTCTCTGTTTGGAATTGACCGACTCTTGGTAGCCTGATTGTCAATGGCTCCGTTGTGGGTCTCGGCACTTGGCCGGACCTTGGCAGCCGGATTATCATCTGCTCCTCCTGTGCTGAGAGGCTGATCGCGTCCTTCCGCAAAGTGGTGGTAAGGGGTGCGGACTTGCCCAGTTTGCCAGCTTGGAGGTGGATCGTCAGGGATCCTTCTGACCCCGTGGTCGTTTCGGTACCAGCTTATTCATTTCCTTCATCAAGGTGCCTCTTCGACTTTTCGTATAGGCAGAAGTCTGAGTAGTAAGATTCGACCCCTTTGAAGGGATCGATGTCAGCAAACTCCGTCTTCACAAAGCCATATTTGTCGACATATTTGAAGCACTGGTGTAGCGTGGAAGGCACGATCATATAATCATGTATCCATGGGCGCCCCAAGAGGATGTTGTAAAAAGTGTCTGCATCTATAACGTAGCAGGTGACTTCGGATTGTAGATCGCCAATCTGACACTTCAGACGAATCTTCCCAATAGGGTAGCTCCTGTCCGAATTGAAACCGCTGATGGCGGTGTTTGTTGGTGTCAGGCGATGCATTGGGATGCGAAGATGATGTAGCAGACCCTTCGGGATGATGCTTATGGAAGAGCCAGGATCAATGTGCATCCGATCCACCTTTACGTCGCCGATGTATCCCGTGTAGTATAGCGGGCGATCATGTAGGTTGGTTTTGATGAGCATGTCCTGCGGAGTGAAGACGATGTTGGGCATTGCTCCCGTGCAGGCACTGTCTTGAAGATCCACGGGTGAGTCTTCCCCGGTGAGGTTGGATTGAGCCAGATAGGCATCGACATTTTGGAGTGCTTCGCTTAATGCAATACGAACGTCCTCGGAGAGTCTTAGGAGTTCGTACAGTGACAACTTGGCTGGTGTGTTAGCTAATTGCGCTAAGACGTCAAAGTTGTAGGGCCTCTCTAGCCCTTGGGCTGCTTCTTTTCGGAGAGATTTGTCGAAGCGAGTCTCCCTCGGCCTAGGCTTGTCGGTCGTCGAAGGCTGAGCCGGTCCCGGAGCATCAGTTGTAGTGGGTTGATGATTTTCGGCTGGATTGTCAATCACAGGTTGGGATTGTGCTCCGGACCGCGTGACGACAGCTGTAGCTTCCTCGTTGTCTGCTAAAATTGTGTGGCAGGTCCTGAATTTTCTGATTTTTCTTTTTGTCGGTGGAAGATGGTGTGGGCCGAGTCACTTCTGACACCAAGTCTGGATGGATCCATATGACCTCCCCTCGTGATGTGGTGAGGGGTACTAGACCGGCAGCCTGATCTCGGGGAGGTGGAAGATTGGTAATCTCCATTGTCGCTAGAGGGACGGGGATCACCCCATCTTGAGTCTCCGTCGGAGGGAAGCTGTCAAATTATACGGACACCATATTGGCCGCCACGGTTACCTCTTCGAAATCGATGGCCAAAGCGTTCGAATCGATGAGGTTCTGGATGTACCGTTTTAGCTGGTAGCAATCGTGTGAAGCATGATGGACATAGCGATGATAATGGCAGTATTTTGGATTCTCCATCTCTGCCGGCCGTGGTTCCCGTCTTGGTGGAGGAAGTTGAATTCTGTCCCCTTGTATGAGCATGTCCAAGATGGGCTTGACGTGACTGTCTTTGAAGGAGTAAGTGATTTGCGGCCATTGTTTGTCTACGGGCTTCGGCTCAGGTTTTTGTGCTGTATCGGCCACCATAGCCTGCTTTCCCTTGATGTCCCGATTGTTGGAGGGGTTACCCCCATTATCGTTGTTGGGACGCTTGCCCTTGCTTTCTCCTTCCGAGATGTGCAATCCCAGTTGGCGAGCCTTCTTTAGTCGTTCTTCGGCACTTGTGGCACTGATGATGAACGTCTTCCAATCTTTGAATTGACTTTCGCCCATCCAGAGACTGATCGTTGGGAGCAGTCTCTTTTGGCAAATTTCAAATAAAGAGGAATCTGAATTTCCTGAGGGCAACTTCATGGCGGCTTGGCGGAACCGCTCGTTGTAGTTCCTTGTCAACTCCTTCTCCCCTTGGACGACGTCCATGAGAGTGGACATAGTGACGCCTGCCCTACTTCGTAGAATTGCTCCAAGAACAGGCTCTTGAAGCCAGCGAAGGAGTGGATGCAGTTGTTCGGCAGATTGCGGTACCAGTCGAAAGCGACTCATTCCAACGCCCCAATGAATAATCGTGTGAGGATAGCATCATCATGGGGAAGATGGTCGGTGGTGACCTCGAAGTAAGTGATGTACCGACTTGCTGAGGTTTTGCCATCATACGGGTTGATATTGAACGGCTTATATTTTGGTGGGAATAGAACATCCCTCCATTCGGCGGGGTATGGTTGCTGTATTCTGAGGTCTTGAGCATTTTCTCGGGCATGGAACATGGCTCGGAGCTCCTGGACCTCTCTTCTTACTTCTCGGGCCTCATCTGTCGCGGTAGGGGCTATTATTTCGGGAGGATTATTGCCCGGGTTTGGTGCCACTGAGTTCGAGTCCGCATTGACCGCGGGGCCCGTGCTTGTTTGGCCAGGCGTTCCTCCTTGCAGAGTTGGAAGGGCCGCTTTAATCTCGTCTACAGACTTGACCAAAGCAAGTAATATGGCTTCGAGATTGTCGATGCGCTGGCGATCACTGGAACCACCTTGACTGCTGTCCGTCATGAACACCGTCCTTACATGAGGAGTGATGGAAGGAATGGTAGAGGATGTGCCCTCCGAGTCGTACCCATGCACTGAGAAGTCATCGGGATAGGTGGAAATGTTCTCTTCGGGCTCGGACTCGGAGGGAACGGTATCCCCAGCCTCAGAGCTTGCTTCGTCTTGAGAGCCATGGATGTTCTCGGAGCCATCAACGTCTGTTGTACCTGATGGGAGAGTTGTTTGTCCGGGCTCGGCTCCTTGAAACATTGGATTGTTGCGAATGTTCGGAGGAGTGCTACCCCCAGTTCCCACGACCCCCAGCGATGTAGATGATGAGTTTCCCATTGCAGCAGATTTAGTCTTTGAACGGGTGTGTTGGAATACTTCGGCGGAGGACAACCGTTTAGACGACAGTTTCTTAGCTGTAGTGGTTGATATTTTGGGGCTGGAGATGCTTGTCTTCTTCCCTCTCCCTTTGGCGGGGACTTTCTGAGCGGAATTATAGGAGACAACAGGAGGTGCCTCATCTTCTGAGCTCGGATGCTGTAGTCTTTGAAAGACGGACGGCCGGTCTTCCATTGCTGACGCGTTGTTGCAACAGCAGTTGACGATGATTTGGGTGCAGTGATGTCCAAGCGAGGACTTTTTGCATGCCGAGGCTCTTTTTCTTTCTTTGCGCTTGTGGAGGATTGCCTCCCGCAGGTCAGAGGAACCGCTTTGTCTTTTTGTCGCCGGGGGCTGGACTCGAGCGGTTCTATACAAATTCCCATCAGAGGCCCGTGTGATAATCAACGGGACATCCCGATAGTCAGAGGTTGGGATAGCTGACTGGGCTTGATGAGCCCGCGCTGCCCTAGACTTCCTCCTTTTAGCACTTGCGTGTGCGTAATAGGAGGAGTCCAAGTTGAATACCACAGAGTCTGATTTATCATCCAGAGAACCATCAGGGTCAGGACCGCATGAGAGACAGTCGAAGACTGATCGAAAGAAGCGTGGAATAGACGCTATGCGGCTAGAATTGGGTACCGTACAGGCTGTCTGCATGCGGTTGTCTTCTGTTGTCGGATGAGTTGTTTTTATGCGGCTAGGAGTCACGACCGTGCAGACTGGCCATATGCGGTTGGCAATTACGGCCGCATGGGTTTTCTGCAAGCGATTGACTTTCTTAGCCGCATGGGTTTCATCCATGTGGTTGACAGCTGTAGCCGCATAAGCTATGCGGCTGACAGATTTGGCCGCATGAGTTTTCTTCATGCGGCTGGCGGATGTAACCGCATCAGTTTTCTTTCTGCGGCTAATACCCTTATGCGGCTCTGATCATATAGGGTTCCTCTTTGCCCCTGCAAGTCCAGCATCATAGTGTTTTTTTCTGCCGGACTGAGGGACAGCAGAGTTATCTACGGTCTGGAGTAGGGCCGCAGAGGAATCTTGCTCGCCGTCTTGAACAACAGAGGATATCTCCACAAGAGCTTCAGTAGGAACGAAGGATCGGGGTCTCCACTCCTTGCGGGCCTTCTTTGTGCGGGCTCGCTTCTGGACCGGGCCAGCGCTCTTGTCGGAGAGCATTTCTTCGAACGCATGTTGGTCGAACCGGGCGACCATCTTTTGTTGCGTGGATCCAAGCTTGGCTGCATCCGATTGTGTCACCAACTCCTCAGCCGTGGAGAAGTTAGTCCCCAGCAGAGTCGCCATCGTATTTGCCATGAAATATAAAAGAACAGAACAATTATCGGAGGACCGGACTTTTATATCACGTTACAAACTCGCTTGTACAAAGAAAGCCTAGGGACGAAAACCTAGGTACAACAGTCTAAGTACAATTGTTTATTTTAGATTCTGGGGGGTGACGATAGAGGCTCGGGAAGGCGACGGCAGCCCTGCCTTACTCCTTGGACGACCGGTATGCAGCCTTGGCTCCTGTGAAGAGATGGTTGGCGTTGATGAAGAAATGCTCTTCTTGCTCTCCCTCTATTATTCTTCTGGCTTCTCTCTCTCTGTGTGTATTTTTCTCTCTGATTATTGGGGGGGGAGCTCTCTGTATATTTTTTTCTGATAGCCTATCTATTTTGCAAGGAAATGGCACCCTGCTATTTACAATAGTGGAATGTCAACATTAGGGTTACCAATAATTACATCTTGGAGATGGCGGCGGTCTGTGGATTGGTCAATCTAGGCCGTTCATTTTTGATTGTGACGAATCCGAGCCATTGAGTGTAGATTACACCCAATCCCATCAGCAATTAATGTTGATTAGAATAAATCTTCATCATAATGATCTTCTGATGTCTGCGAATAATTTTGATTTATTCTCCTGCCACGTGTCCCAGATTATGGGGATTTGACCCAATCTTTGATTGCATTAAATCTGAAAAATTGATCGGCTTAGGACACATGTCCTAGGAAACACTGTGGGGATCTGAACCACATGGCGAGTGAGCCGCATATGATTTTGGGCCGCACATGGTTAGGGCTACGTGTCAGGGCTGCCTGGGTAGTGACCCTCCCTTGAGCCTTTGAACCACAGGAAAGTAATCATTGTGAGCCGCATAGGGATACATCCGCCTGAGCCGCATGGAAATGGTCCTCTTGAACCGCATGAGAAGTCTTTACTCGAGCCGCATGAGGCTGTCTTGGCCTGAGCCGCATAGGACAGATTCATTCTGAACCACATGAGAAGTCTTTGCTCGAGCCGCATGAGGCTGTCTTGGCCTGAGCCGCATAGGACAGATTCATTTTGAACCGCATGAGAAGTCTTTGCTCGAGCCGCATGAGGCTGTCTTGGCCTGAGCCGCATAGGACGGATTCATTCTGAACCGCATGAGAAGTCTTTACTTGAGCCTCATGAGGCTGTCTTGGCCTGAGCCGCATAGGACAGATTCATTCTGAACCGCATGAGAAGTCTTAGCTCGAGCCGCATATGAACGCCTACGTGGCAAGGCCACGTGGCCTTTTTATGGCTCTTGGGGGATTTGTGTCAGAGATCTCTCTCCCTTTTCTAGAAGTCTGTCATTATGACAGAGTCATAATTTCTTCTTTTTGTGTCAGGATTGTCACTTTTTCAGAGTTGTCAGCCGTCAAACAATTAATGTGGGGGGGGCAGAGAAGAGGACTATCCTGCCACGTGTCTTCGGAGCCGCATGGGATGTCTTGGGCCGCATAGTCCCTTATGCCGTATGACTCTTCGAGCCGCATGGGCTTTCTGAGCCGCATGGGGTTCTTTTGGCCGCATAGGTCTTTTTCTTTAATATCTTTCATGCTTCTACAGTACGGAGTGAGGATTACCGGCCAACATGAATATTGGGATCTTGAAAGACCAAATGGGGTGAAACCATCAGAGCAGAGCCCCAACCTTACATTACGCGTATCAGAAGCAAAATTAGGATATGTTCGATCGAAGTGCTTCCACGCTTCTCCATCAGATGGGTGATCCAACACTCCTTCGGTCTGTTGTCGCTTGTGCCAACTCATATTTTCGGCAGTCTCTTTCACCAGAACAACCTCTTCAACCGCGGCGTCAACGGCAAGTAGTGTATTGAAGCAGTCGGTCTTCTAGACTTGCCTATGGCAATTGGCTTGTAGCGATCAACACCACAGCATTCGCACACTTCTGCATCCTTGTGATCTTTGTAGTAAAGCATGCATCCGTTCTGACAGAAATTGATCTTGTCGTATCCCATCCAGAGGGATCTCACCATCCTCTTAGAGCGGTAGAAGTCTTTCGGTAACTTGGCACCCTCCAGCAAGATATCGGTAATCAACTCGAGCACTCTATTGTAGCATTCTTGTGACATATTAAAGTCTGACTTTATGCTCAAGAGCCGAGTGATCACCTCTAACGGTGAATGGTCCTCACAACCAGGTCACAAAGGAGTCCTTGCATTCTCCAGCAACTCCATGAACTTCGCGGCATCAGCATTCGGTGCCTCCTCAGCTGCGTCAAGATTGTATAGATCAAAACTAGGCCCCGCAGCATCGAAGACCATGTTCACGTATTCGTTGTCGACACTAGTTCGGTTGTGGACATTCATATAAGGCTCCACATAAGGCTCCGCTTGGAATGCTAAAGGTACAAGCTCTCCATGTACGGTCTATTGGTAGTAATTCGGAAGAAAACCCTTTGTGTATAAGTGATATGTCACATCCAATTCTGGTTGAAACTTCATGTTCCGACATTTTGCACACGGGCACTTAATGTCCATGTCGTCCATGGATTGAGGAAACGCCTTCGCGAATTGGAGGAATTGTTCTACTCCGGCGATGTATTCATCTCGCACACCGTAGCTGTCATCTCGAATGCGGTTGTACATCCACAAACGGTCTAGCAGATACATGGATATAGCCATTTCTAGATATCTGCAGATATGAATAAACTTCAAAACTAAAACGAATATACTACATACTACATACTACGGCCGTGACTCGGGACCATTCCTATGAGTCGGGACCATTCCTACTACATTCTACATTCTAAAACGAATAAACTTCAAAACTAAAATGAATATACTACAAACCAAAACGAATATACTACATACTACGGCCATGACTCGGGACCATTCCTATGAGTATCGGGATTAAAAAAATAGATGACGGCATTAACCAACCAACAAAACTACGTGTTACAAACATCGGCACTATCGGTACGTAGTTTCGAATCTGAGTACCAGATTTTTCGGTGTCGAAAAACAAATAATTATTACTAAATTATCAGATTTTTCGGCACTATCGGTGCTCCTAACCCAGCCCCCCCATACCCCTCCCCCCTTCCTACACCACGCCTAACCCTAACCCGAACCTTATCCCTAACCCCTCCCCCACCAGCCCCCTCCCCTCTCCAGTCCCCCTCACCCCCCTGTTCCCCTCCTCCACCAACCACCCCTAACCCTAACCCGAACCCTTACCATAACCCTTCCCTCCCCTCCCCCCAACCCCCTCCCCCCCTCATCCCCCAGCCGCCCTCACCCCTCCCCGCCCCTCCTGTCACGACCCGCACCCTGAGAAAGGGCACGAGAACGTGGGTACGTCCAGCCTACGCCACAGTGTCCACGGCAGAACGCTGTATAGTTCGTCTATAACATCTAACATCTAACATGATATAAACATATCATCTCCGCACGGAGGTACAATATAACATCTCAATTCCATATCTCAATCACAAGTCTAGGAAAGATAGAGCACGATATAGAATCAGATAAAAGGAAGAACTGAAATATAAATAGAGTTATCACACCACACAAGGTAGATGTCCAACACAAATAAATACAAGTCCTGAAATATAACTAGGTCTCAACTAACAATCGGAACAATTCGATACAAAATGAAAACTATAAACACTAGACTAGACTAGGCACCCTCTAGTGAGCTAGATGCTCCTCAGGCTCCTGAAGGTCACCCTCATGTGTCCCATAGAAGGTAGGACAGTCACCATCATCATCTGTAATATTTTCAACAGGTCCAGTCAGGACAGGAGCGAGCACAATACATCTCACGCAGTTCATATCATGTTGGGAAATGTAAAGCATGCAAAGAGTAAGATACATGAACTGTAAGAAGATGTATATAAAAACGAGAGAGAATTTATAACTAAAATATATATAGGCTAAGTAAAACTGCAATACTAGTGATTTAGAGCACAATATGGTTATGTAAATGGCTTAGGTTATACAATAACAATAGGTAGCTCCATCATACGTGAGTGTACAATAGATGCACACAAGATTTGTACAAGATGGGATTTGATCACATAACTAATCCTACTCACCCTCCCCAATCAATACACAAGGATCCAGTCAAGTTACGTTACCTTGTACAAGAGGTTTTTATCATGTTTGCTCACGTGATCATGAGAGTACAAGATTGCACAAGAGTATACATAAAAGCGATGTACATGAAATACAAAATGTTCGTGAAAAGCACATGACAACTGTATCTGATGCACCCCGAGAGAGATAACATCGCATAACAAGATCTATATAGTACCAATCCGTTTTAACAACGTGACAGCATCATGTAAAGTAATCTAGAGCAAGAATATAAATCCTAACAAGTATGAAATGATCAGAGAATGTACTCGCCTGTCACCCTATATGACTGATATGAATGGATGTCCGAACTGGTGTCACAAAGTCCTATTTAGAGTAAAACAGGTTATTTAAGTACTCAATTTGAAAGAATGGAAATCTGTAATGCAAACTACATGATTCTAAGTCAACTAGGTCAAACTCAACCCAAACAAGTCTAATAAGTCTCACTAGGCCTAACCAAGCCTAGGCTAGCACTCACATACCATACACAAGTCACACTAGTCCAACAATACACTAAACTCATGTATACACACTCCACATGCCACAGGCTATATGCCATATAACCTACATCACACATATTTTATACATATATTTATATACTACTACACATTGATATACCACATGGTTATTATTATTAAGCATATAGGAAATATATATATATATATATATATAAAATTTCTCAGAAAATCGGTATGGGAAACAAAAAAAAAATTTATCAAAGCACATGTATGTGTGTGATAGCTAATGTATATATATATATGCATATACACATATAGAAGGGTATGGGAAACAAAGCACATGTATGTGTGTGATAGCTAATGGAATGGAAGATATGCAACAATGTGTGTGTGTGTGTGTGTATACCTGTCATGAATGTGTGTGTGTTTTTAGTTCTCAGTTTATCAAACAGTGTACAAAAATCAGTGTCAATGACAGTGAGAGGGTATGGTATATGTGATATGTGTGTGTGTAGATTGCTGAGGGTGTGTGTCAATATGACTGTTAGTCTCAGGAAAAATTCAGCTGTGTGTAAAGAGTTTTCATGTGTGTGTGTGAAGGTTATCCCATAGGTTCTCAGTTGTTGGCAAATGTGTGTGTGTAGAGCTATGTGGGAAAAACAGTGTTCAAGTGACCGTGAATAATTTCTCAGAAAATCGGTGTACTGCACAATGATTAATTTCTCAGATTTAATAAAAAGGAAACTCAGGTTTTGTTTGAAATGCCAATCTCAGTTTACACTTGAAAACTCAGTAGTATCATATGTATTCATGTCAACATTTAACTTAAATCTCAATTTCAGTTTACATTCCTCTTTCCACATTCAATCCCAAAATTAATACATAATCCGATTGACATTCAAATTGAATCTCAGGTTTGAAATTTCAGTCTTTATTCACTAACATTTCAGTTTTTATCTAATTCTCAGTTAACATGGGATGCACTGTTGTAACCTGAATCAAAATCTAACACACATTCATTGTAACATGAATTGAAACATGAAATGAACTATTTATTCTCAGATTTATAGAAATAGGAACTCATTTGAATTTAACAGTTAACAGAACATATACCTATATTCACATTCAATTTTCAGTTTTAACATACATTCCTGTTAACCCAGTTATGTAAACTAATCCCTGACATGTATTTACGTTTACACATTATCAAATAAACCTTAATTTTACATTCATTAACATTTAAATACCATTTAAATTTTGAAAAACGAAGAACTGAACATGGTATCAGTGAACATTAGGAAAACCCCAAATTCGAATATCAAAACATGGTAAAAACCTAATGCAAAGGTTGGTAAACATTGAGTCATGCATACACGTGTCAAACATGGTATTTGTGTCCAAACAATTGGACACAAACGTGTCCAAAACACCCCGAGCACTCACAGACACACACATGTGCACTGGGGCGTGCACAGCGTCGTGCGGGCATGCCAGTGTCTCGTGGACACGACACAAGTCGAACCAAGACACGTGCTCGTGTCCAGACATCCGCCAGGGATAGAGCTACATGCTCGAGTCCCTGACATGTCACCACGACGTGTCATGGTGGGACATGAAGCCCGTATCAGAGCGGGGTTTCATGTGCGCGCGTGTCAGTGAAAGACAAGTACGAGTCAATTTTCGTGTCCGACATGACACGAGGAGTCGTAAAACTTTGGGAGTGACTTGTCAGTCACTGCCTCGAGCTCCACACCAATTTTGGTGGTACCAAATGGTCTGTGCAGTAAGCACGACACGTGTGGCAGCAGGACATGTATGCGGCTGCTCGTGCAGTGAGTTCGTATCCATTTTGGACACGGACACGACTCGAATTCGTGCTCAATATTAGTGATTTGTGATCAGCATGATAAGGGCTACACAAACATATAATTACTTTTGAAAATTAATAAAATAATTTCCTATGTGGCATTTCGTCGAACACAAGTTCAAAAACATCGATACGTGTCCGATACGGACACGATACGGACACGAACTCCTACAAAACTTGGGCTACACCTAGGGAAACCCTAAATGAATGCATCTATGGGAAGAAATCAGGAATTTATAGGTGTTTGTAGGGTTTACCTATTGAGAGTTAGAATCTCAATGGAAAGAGCCTCGACTCGATGTCGTCTTTGATTTTCTACGGTTCAAACGTCCTCCAACCTTGCTAGCTATCCTCCATAAGCCTTCTCTACTGTTGTGGATGATGATGAAATTGATTAGGATTAAATTGGACTTAATTTGGATATTTGGGGAAGGATTTTGGGGAGGAACTATTAGGGTTCTAAACAGTTGTAAAAAGAGGCAAGGTTTTTAGTAAGGATGTTTTATAGGAAGGGGGGATCAAATGTGGCTGCCATTAGATGGATTAGGGTTAGGTTTTAGGTCTAGATGAGTGGCTAG
>JANAVB010043111.1:0-127500 GCA_029216955.1 Iris pallida | reverse complement strand
TCCACACTTCTGGATTGAAAAATTAGGCTTGGAAGGCTTGGAAACTCCTCGATCAAAAAATCGATCTGATTTGGAACTTCTAGAGCTTTGGTGTTGATAACGTGTTATGAAAATAGAAGAGAAAGAGAAAACTTGTTAGCCAGAAAGAATGTATACAGCTTTTCTCATTGATAACATATAAGGAGAAATATGATAGAGGTGGTTGTAGGTATGAATAATGAAGTAGCGTATAGGCAACTCTAGAGAGGGGAGAATAGAGTTTGTGTCTATAATGAACAATTAAAATTAACTCTATGCTATGTTCAGAAAACAACTACTAAGAGAATATATAATTAGAGAGTAATAATACGGAAAGTAAAAGTATTTAGAAGAACAAACGCAAACAAAGCGATATATCCTGGTATCCTTCGTGGAGGACTAGTCTAGGCCCGAGAACTCTTACTCGGAGTTAAAATCCACTATCTGTGAAATAGGATACACACGTGCCTTTAGTCTAAAGAGTACGCCAACTTCTTACAGACACGAGCCTTAAATCCGAAGTGCTCAAATACTTTCAACTTCGCAGATGCGAAACATGAAATTTTTCAAGTGACTTCTTTTTAACTCTTGCACAGAACTTCTAGCTGAATCGCACTGAGCACCTTGGGGCTAGGAAGTTTTGTGGCTAGGGGATTTGGAAGAGTAAGGCTTAGAAGATTGAAAGCTTGAGAGTAAGAGATGATTTGAAATGAGAAGAATCAAGCTCTATTTATACTAGGTAGGTGAGGCAGAGTTCGGCCAGAGTTCTGTCCTAAAATATTCAAAAATTTGAACGTTGGACAGCTCGCAGCAAGGTGGCCCTAAAAATTAGGTTGCTGATTTTAAGGAGCCCGAGTTCGGTCTTTAGACTGATTTTGGCCCGAGTTCTGTCTGCCTCGGACCAGAAGTCTTATATGGATGAGGGTGGTTTGGTTTGGTTTGGTTCAGGAATTGGTTTGTTTGTATGGTGGAGCTTGGAGAAATATGTTTAGGCGTTGAGATGACACGGTACGACTCAACGTACATATTTTTCTAGACTCAATAAATCAAAAATTACAGACTGAGAACAAATTATATTTGCAATGCAACAGCTTGTAGATGACGTCTGTCTTGAACTTGATGTGTCGTATTGGATCATATCAGATATCAGGTGTTAATTATCTAAATCAGGTTGCCTACGATCCAGTTTGGGTCAACAAATAAGGGCATCCATATATGGGATTATCCAAATCCCAATGTGATAGAGGTGGTTGTGGCTTGATCCACTTATCGTTCGTCACTCAGACAACATGTTATGCTTCTTTCCGATGATCATAAGGATAACTCAAATTTGGCAACTTTTAGAATTACTTTAAAGGCTAAATTGCAATTTGATACCCTCTCACTGTTTTTCAACTTGATACTCTCAACTTTTTTAGATACCAACTTAATACCCTATCTCAACTTACATTTCTAACTTGATACACATTTTTTTTTTCATTCCTAAACTACCATTCCCCCCGCTACTACTTCCCCACCCCTCCCCTCCCCCGGCGGCCATCCCGCCCCCCTCCCCATTCGACGACCACCCCCGTACCCGTCCCTGACCTCGACGACCCACCATACCCGGCCTCGAGCCGCGCTCTCGCTGGTGTGCACCCACGCGCGCTGCCCCGAGCGCTGCCGCGCCCTACCCAGCGCGCCTCTGCGCACTATCCTGCTCTGCCTCGCACCCACTTGCGCGCTGACCAGCGCGTCCGTTCGTCGCGCCCCCGAGCGTCCCCGTGCCCGCCACCTGCTTGCGCCCGCCGTCCACTGCCTCCCACAGCCGGAGAGAGGGGGATGGAGGGGTTGGGGGGAGAAGAGAAAGGGCAACTTGGTCTAATTTTTTTTTAAGGTATCAAGTTGGTACCTATAAAAGTTGAGGGTATAAAGTTGAAAAACAGTGATAGTCGAGGGTATCAAGTTGTAATTTAACCTACTTTAAAAGAAAAGAATAGAAAAAACAAGAAGTTAAGATAAACAGTTCTTAACCTGAGTAAGAATTCTTCATCCACACCGAACTTGAGTGGTTCTTGTGGTTACCGAGGAGAGGTATAAGATCTTGACTGGGTGGCAGAAGATCAGTGGATCGAGTCACGGAACATATTATTCTTTTCATTTATTTGGTGGGAGTTGAAAAACAGTGGGCCCAACAGGCATGCAATGCAGCATGCACAAAGTCTCGTACGTGTGTATCGCCGAGCATCTCAAAAAAAAAAAAAAAAAATCTTCATCCACTTGCTTCTGACGTCACCCACTAAGCCACTAACTCATATGGGTGTGACATCACTGAAACTCTCGTGTTCACATCTTCTTCTTCTTCTACAAAGCATGCAGTTGAAGGATTCCTTCTTTCCTCTCGTTTTCCTAATCTTCAAAGAATCCTTTGTCTCTCTCACACGCACACATTTGTCCCTATAAAAGGACCACTACCACCACAAAAACAAGAACACTAATCAATGGAGCAGCAGCAGCAGCAACTGCTACTAATGGAAGCTCTCCAGCTCAACCTCTCCATCCTCTTCTTCTCCTTCACCATCTCCTTCCTCTCCTTCTCCTTCCTCCTCCACCTCTTCTCCAGCAAGCCATGGTGCAACTGTCACATATGCAAGTCCTATCTCGACTCCTCGTGGTCGAACCGCTTCGACAACCTCGTCGACTGGCACGCCCACCTCCTCTGCCAGTCGCCCACGCAGACCATCAATGTCCACGTCCTCGGCAACGTCATCACCGCGAAGCCTGACAACGTCGAGTACATGCTCAGCACCAACTTCGACAACTTCCCCAAGGGCAAGGCCTTCTCCTCCATCCTCGGAGATCTCCTCGGCAACGGCATATTCAACGTCGACGGCGACCGCTGGAGCTTCCAGCGCAAGATGGCCAGCCTCGAGCTCGGCAGCGTCTCCGTCCGCACCCACGCCTTCGACGTCGTCTTGAACCAGCTTCGCAGCCGCCTCCTCCCCCTCCTCCACTCCCTCTCAGCTTCTAACTCTATCGGCGGCGGCACAACGGACCTTCAGGACATCTTCCGCCGCTTCTCGTTCGACACGATCTGCAAGATCTCCTTCGGCGTCGACCCGGGGTGCCTGGACCTGTCTCTCCCGATGTCGCAGTTCGCCGCGGCGTTCGACGCCGCAACGAGCCTCTCGGCGGGGCGGGCGACCGCCACCTCGCCGGCCGTGTGGAAGCTGAAGAGGCTGCTAAACCGGGGGTCCGAGAGGGAGCTCCGGAGGGCGATAGGCCTGGTCGACATGCTCGCCGACGAGGTAATAAGGCAGAGGAGGATGCTGGGCTTCTCGCTGAGAGACGACCTCCTCTCGAGGTTCATGGGCTCGGTGGCAGACGACGACAAGTACCTCCGCGACATTGCCATCAGCTTCCTGCTGGCCGGCCGCGACACCGTCGCATCCGGGTTAACGGCGTTCTTCTTCCTCCTGTCGAGCCATCCGGAAGTCGTAGCCAAAATGAGAGAGGAGATTGATGGGGTACTATTGCAGCACAATCGTGTCGTCGACGAAGAAGATTATAACGTGCCGAGCTACGACGAGCTGAGGGCGATGAGCTACGTGCACGCCGCGCTCTACGAGTGCCTGCGGCTGTACCCGCCGGTGCAATTCGACTCCAAGTTCTGCGCCGACGACGACGTCCTCCCCGACGGGACATTCGTCAAGAAGGGCACCAGGGTCACCTACCACCCGTACGCGATGGGGAGGATGGAGTCCATCTGGGGCTCCGACTACGCCTCGTTCAGGCCCGAGCGCTGGCTCTGCGACGACGGAGCCTTCGTGCCGAGGAACCCGTACGAGTTCCCGGTGTTCCAGGGCGGCAGGCGCGTCTGCCTCGGCAAGGAGATGTCGCTGATGGAGATGAAGACGGTGGTCGTGGCCGTGATAAGAGAGTTCGACGTGGAAATAGTGGGCGGCGCGCTGCTGCCCAAGTTCGCGCCCGGCCTCACCGCAACGCTCGGCGGAGGGCTTTCGGCTAGGGTGCACCGCCGACGCCGGAGAGACTCGGAGGAGTTCCATTGCTAGCATTTGCATGCTTTGTGTCGATGTGTTACGTACAGAGTTAATGTAGCTTATAGAAACTGGCTAGTAATTTGGAATTTTTGCTTGAATATAATTGGTTTCATCAACGGAAAATTTCATGGAGAGTGATATATATTTAAACTATTACAAAATAGGGAAAAAAAATTTAAAAATTTTACGAAGGTGAAAGGATACAATTTAAAAGTAAATACGACAAGTTTTTTTTTTTTTTTTTTTTAACTGTAACAGCATTGCATTAATCATAAAAGATCAGTTCTCATGTCATGAAGAACATGAGTTTTAATACAATCAGGAATAACTTCATAAACAAGTATGAAATCGGAACAGTTAAACAATAGAGCATTGGAAGCTAAATGATGTGCACATTGGTTTGCAGGGCCGGCCCGAAGAGTTGGGTTGCCTTAGCCAGAGCTAATTTTGGTTGCCCTTTACCCCTATTGAAAGATTTAAGTTTAATTTGGATTTGGGTTGGATCGGTCCTAAGAAAGCCAAATGGCCTGGGGGTTGCCCTATGGAGGGGGGTTGCCCAAGTCCGAAGTCTTGTCAGGCTTACCCCAGGGCGGGCCCTGTTGGTTTGCATTCCTTTGAACATAAGAGAATGACAGATGAAGAGCAGATGTTGACAGCATCCTTGCATCCTCAATAGTGTGGCGAGTTCTCCAGAGAGGGATTGAGTTGAAGACATTGATCGAGTCAAGCAAGGGCTTACAATCACCTTCTATTATGACATGTTGAAGTTGTTCTTTTCTACAAATGCCAAGAGCAAGACGAATGCCCAATGCCTCCGCTTCCAATGGGGTTCCTCCAGATTCAGTCTTTGAGAAAGCTAACTTGAATTCTCCTTTGTGATCACGCAGTAGGGCTCCCGCTGACATTTTCCCATCCAAGTAAGCTCCATCATAATTAATCTTCCAACTATTAGGTTGCGGTGGAACCCAAGCAGCATCCTTGATAATTGTTGCATTGGTATCAGGAATTCCAGTCCTGAGAATAGCAAATTTCTCCTTGGTTGCCTTCGCGTCTTCAAAGATACCTCTGGCATTAATAGGAACTTGATCTAAGACAAATCTGTTTCTAGAATTCCAGATGCTCCAAATTTGATAGAAGAAACTTGAAATTCTATCACAGTCACCTTCTTTGAGCAATGTAGTGATGATTGATGATATTGAAATGTCATTATTTATCAATGGAGATATCTGGCGATTGTGTTGCCAAGAAGAACCTGTTAAGGGACAATGCAGCAAAAGGTGATTAGTTGTTTCAAAACATACCTTGCATAGGGGGCATATTGGATCAATGCTGCTGATACGTCGATGGGTATTGACATTTGTAGGTAGAGAATTAGAGACAGCCCGCCAACCAAACAACACCACCTTAGGGCTGAGGTAAGAAAGAGACCAAAGTCTCCTCCATTCTTTGAATTCATGATCATCAGAGTTGATTTGGTTAGGAAATAGTTTATTGTGGATAACTCTATATGCTGATTTGGAAGTGAGCACGCCATCCACAGTATGAATCCATATTAGTCTGTCAATGGTGCAATTGGCTGATAGTGGAAGTTTCGATATTGCAATAGCTTCACAAGGAGGAAAAAGGATGAAGAGTAGATGTGTTTTCCAGCTGCAAGTGTCTTTATTAATAAGATCCGAAACTTTATGGACCCATTGTTTGCTGAAATTGTAACCTTGTACTCTGAAGTTAGGCATATCAGGAACCCAAGGATCTTCCCAGATATCAATATTAGAACCATCTCCTACTGACCATATTACATTGCCTAATAGAAACTCCCTGCTGCATAGTATACTATCCCATATTCATGAAGAAGATCGAGTAGATTTAGCCATCCAGAAGGAAGTCGAATGAAGGTATTTTGAGCAGAGCAATGGAGCCCACATGGAATCTTGCTTAGTTAGGAATCTCCAAGTAAGCTTGAGTAATAAGGCAAGATTAGTGATGTGGGGATCTCTTATTCCCAGTCCCCCTTGAAATTTAGGTTTTGTAAAGCAACTCCATCCAGTATAGTGAATTTTCTTCTTGTCTATAGAATCCCACCAGAAATTTCGTTGGTGTTTAGCCAGGGTATCTGTCACTTTCTTTGGTATATGGTATGCCGATAGATAATATGTGGGAAGGGAAGATAGAGTAGACTTGATTAGGGTGGTTCTACCAGCATATGAGAGACATTTTCTTTTCCAACCTTGAAGCTTATTCAGGCTAGTATCAAGAAGATCATTGAAAGTATTTACCCTGTTCTTGGATCGAAGTAAAAAATGACCAGGATATTTCTCCTTGGGTTGCATGAGTTGAATTCCTAGGAAGTGGACATATAGTTCTCTCATAATTTGATCAACTCTCTTTGAGAAGAAAATAGAGGATTTCTCAAAGTTAATTTTCTGGCCTGACCAACACTCAAAAGATTTAAGCATGATTTTCACCTGGCAAATATTATGCAGAGAGCATTTACCAAAGATTAAGAGGTCATCAGCAAATGAGAGATGAGAGTAACAAGAAGACGAATGTCTAAAAGAGATACTGTCATATAAGGAATTTCGAACCATGATGTCGATTAATTTGGAGAGAACTTCCATACAGAGTATGAATAGGTAGGGGGATAGAGGACAGCCCTGTCTAATTCCTCTGCCTGGACTGAAAGTTTTTGAAGGCTCACCATTAATAAGAATGGCAAAGGATGGGGTAGAGACACATTGCATGATAAGTTGATGAGATTTACCAATAATACCCATTCCAGTGAGGACTTGACTTATAATTCCCCATCCTAATCTATCATATGCCTTTGACATGTCCACTTTGAAAGCAAATGAGCTATTATGAGGAGTAAAGTTTGAAATGGAATGAATTAGCTCTTGAGCTATGACAATGTTATCACCAATATATCTTCCTGGAACAAAGGCATTCTGATTGGGACTAACCAGTTTGTGCATGAGAGGACGAAGCCTATTAGCAAGCAATTTGGAGATAATTTTCTAAAGGACATTACAAAGTGCAATTGGTCTGTAATCAATTGGCTTTGTGGGATGTTTCAATTTAGGAATGAGTGCAATATGAGTATGGTTAAGATGTTGGGGCATATAACCAGATGTGAAGAAATTTTGAACAAGGAGAGATACCTCTGTACCAACCACGTCCCAGTATTTTTGATAGAATACAGCTGGATAACCATCTGGTCCAGGAGCTTTATAAGGGCTCATTCCCCTGATGACTGCCTTGATTTCCTCTTCATGTGGAATAGAGCATAATGATTCATTTTCTGCAGTAGAGATAATACTGAGTTCAGCCAAGATATGCTCAGGAACTGGTTGGGTTTCCACTTCTTCAAAAATAGATTCAAAATGATTGGCAAAAGCATCAGAGATGTCATTGTGTTCAGAAACTGAAGTACCATCATCCTTGATTATACTATGTATCACATTTCTGTGTCTTCTTGAAGTGGCTGAAAGATGAAAGAAGCGTGTGTTTCGATCACCTTCCTTTAACCAGGATATATTTGACCGCTGCTTCCAATATAATTCCTTCTGGAGATGGAGTTTGTTTAGGAGAATTTGAATGTTTCTTTCTTTAATGTAGTTGGTGTCTGTAGGCATTTGAGACTGAATTTGTAGAAGTCTGGCTTCCTGAGTTTTGATATCAGCATTTAAACCGTTGATGATCCCTTTCCCCCATTTATGCAAATGTGGCAGTAACATATTGAGTTTAGATTGAATGTTGGAGGATCTGGATTTGCACCATTCATCAGAGAGAACTTGACTGAAATTAGAATCAAGGGTCCATGTAGCTTCAAAACGACGAAGAGTCCTACGCCTTCGATAAGTGATGTTAGGTAGTAGAAGTATGGGATTATGATCACTGTTGAGACAAGGGAGGTGGAGAAGTCCAGCATTAGGATGTAATGATCGCCATTGTGTATCGACCATAGCACGATCTAATCTTTCTGTTATATATTGAAAAGGTCTTCTGCGATTAGTCCAAGTATATGCTGGGCCATGATAATCAATATCCATAGCAGCTACTGAATTAAACCAATGGATAAAGTATTTGTGATGATTGAAATTGAAATCATTGCCACCTTTCTTCTCCTCTGCAGATAGAATACTATTACAATCTCCAATGATGATCCATGGCTCAGATATTGAAGATACAGTGAGCTTGAGGTTATCCCAAAAATTTTGTCTATCATGAACAATTGGAGGACCATAAATGCATAATAGGTGCCAAGGTTGAGTGTATCCTGGATAGAGAAGGGTTGTGTGGATGCAGTTTGCAGAAGAGGTAATTGTTGTCATAATGATGTTAGAGTCCCGGCATAAAAGTAAACCTCCTGATGAGCCAACTGAAGAAACAGAGGTAGAATTGTCATAACCCAGCTGTAGTGCAATTGATGAAGCTATAGTTGACGAGCATCTTGTTTCAGATAGAAATAACAATTTGGGTTTAGATGCACGGAGGAAAGCTTTGATTGTTCAAATTGTAGGGTCATTCCTCAAACCCCTACAATTCCATGATAGAATCATTGACTAGGAGGCTGTTGAAGGCCAGCCGTGCCTATATTCTCATCAATGGTGCATAGTAATTTTTTGTTGGGTCGTTCAAGCTCAGTCACAGTTCCATTCTCAAATTCAGATGATCTGGGTCTTTTGAGATTAACAATGGGATCATTATAAAGTGGAGAGGATGCATCTGGAGTATTACATTTGGATTCAGGGGCAGAAGAAGTGGTGTGTAGTGAATTGAGTAATGAAGTGAAAGTGGATTTAACTGAGATGGAGGCTGGTGAGTAATTCTCTAGTTGAAGATGGTGGTGAAGAGTTTTCTGTGGAGTAGAGGATGAGTTTGATGTATGAGTGTTAAAGGAAGTAACAGAGGTAGATGGTGGTGATAATTCATTTAAGATTAGATGTGATGTAGTGATGGGTATTGTGTCAGGGATAGTTGACAGTGGTGTATAGGAGGTTGTAGGGGGAATGTGATCAGGAAATTGAACTGGGACTTTATTCCAATCTACAGATTGAGGTTCAATTAGGATAGGATTTGTAAGAGTCTGATGAAGAGGAGACAGTAGATTATCAGCACTGATAATGGGATGGTTTGTCTCAGTAGAATTAGTAGAAACAGTTGTTTTTGAATAGGTAAGTTGTATCTCAGGAACAATAGCACAACATGTATCTGAAATAGTAGGGGTAGTGGATGATAACTGAATTGAGGATTGCTTGGAAGAAACTAACGACATTTTTGTAACTGTCGCTGGAGCATGATCGGAAAATCCACAGCTGTTAGAATCAGAGGAGGTAGTGAATGTTTTGAGAGATTGGGTGACAGTGGAGGGAAGATCAATAGACATTAAAGTAGTCATATTTGAATGAGATGAATTATTGATGTTGAGTGATGATGGATGATTGACTGGCATATCACCTGCAATAGGCTTCTCAGTAGGTGGTGAAGAACCAGTACTATGTTTTCCCTTGTTCTGAAGATGTTTTTGTTTGAATCTCTCTGCATGGTTGACACAAATGGAGAGATCTAGCCGTTTGTCGAGTAGAGATTGAAGCTTATCCTTCTGTTCTGAAGACCAGCTCATGAATCATATCCTGGAATTCTTTATGTATAGAACACTTCTTAATGCTATGTCCCAAGCAGCCACAGTAAAGACAAAATTTAGGAAGTCTTTCATATTTGATCAGTACATTGCACTCCTTGTTATTGCCCAGAGAGACCAGAATATTTCGAAGAAGAGGCTGAGTGATATCAATTTTAATCTTGATTCTCGCGAATAGAGTCCATTTGCAAGCATCTTCAGTAGATGGTGGATGAATTGTACCAATCCTTGTTGCAATTGAAGATACAAAGGCAGTAGTGAGGAGATTGATTGGAAGACCATGTAATTGAATCCAAAATTCACTTTCCTGAAACTTGTATTCATCCGGAGTTTTGTTGGGTAGACATCTTTCAATTATCAGCAGATGATGATTCAACTTCTAAGGACCATTACCAACCACAAACTCCAGGTCCTCCAATGTGTTGAACTTTGTAGAGAAGGAACCATTGTGATACTCAAAAAATTTCACAGAATCTTTGCATCTCCATATTTTAGGAATTATGGTGATGATGATATATGGTGGATAAGTCTTCTTTGACAGGATTTTAAAGAAGAGGTATAAATGCCATTCTGCCTGAGGATTGGATGTTGAACTGGAAGAGATTTTGTTGGTGTCGAGCGATGTGGAGGAAAGGATTGATGAGAGTTTGGAGAGGATTTCATTAAAAGAGGATGATGAGTTATCCATGGAGAAGAAGAAAATAGAGGGAGCAGAAGATGAATGATGCAAAAGAATATGAAAGGAAGATGAATGGAGAACAAGGAGATTAATAATACTTCGGGAAATAGAGGAAGAGTAATAGAGGAGGAAGGAAGGAGGAGAGGCAGTAGGTGGTGTTGCAATTGATGATCGCCATCAGCGGAGAGCGGAGAGCAAAGTTGATTTTTATCTTTTGCATAGAATTGTTATGTAAATACGACAAGTCAGTTGGAGAACCACAATATATTTATATATTCTTTATATTTAAAAAAAAATCTGAATGGATGAATTATAAAAGATAATTCACTATTGAGATTATTTTCACATATTATTTAAGAAAATTAAAAAAATCATGACTAGAATAATTCAAGATGTTATTATTTATACTTACCGATTATTAAAAAATTTTAAAAAAAAGTGGCTAGGAATTTTTTATATATTATTTAAATTTAAAAAATTATGGAATACTTTTGTATATTATTTAAATAATTCTGATTGGAATGATTCGCAAATTATTTATAAATTTTACAAAAAAAATCATATAAATTATCCTGATCATAATTTTTTAATTTAATTTTTTAAATAATATGGAAGAATTATTCCAAACAGAATTTTTTTATTTTTTAAAATACACGCAAGATTTACTTCAATCAGGATTTTTAAATTTAAATGATGTCGCATGGAAATATCCAAATAAAAAAAATAAAAAATTTATTAATCCAACCATGAATTATTCCAATCTCGTTTGAAATTATTAAAAAAATAAGTTTTTTTAAATAATATTCAAAAGTATAAAAACCATGATTTTTTTTTTTAAATTTGATGCACATTTCTTCTTAGGAAGAGATGAGCCAACTCCGTCCAATCCAATCCCTTTGTAAAGTCTATAAATTTTTGCCTTCCATGAAATTTTCTGTTTCATTAATTGGTGCTCGACTTCTACGACTGTTAAAACTTTGGTAACTAGTAACCAGGGCCCGCCCGGGGGCTTGGGCTGCCCTAGCCAGAACTGATTTAGGTTGCCAAAATTGTAATTGAATACCGAGAATAGTCAGAGACATTAAAATTGGCATAAGAAAGGATACCTATTAAGCTTAGACAATATCTGAAAAAACTTCAATACCACATCCTTAATGAGCATAGTATACAACCTGAGCTATGTCAACTCGATGCTTATTGGATAGATCGTTCATTCCATTGATCCCGCTCTGATACCATGAAATGAGACAAAGA
The DNA here is from genome assembly GCA_029216955.1 of Iris pallida. NCBI lineage: Eukaryota > Viridiplantae > Streptophyta > Magnoliopsida > Asparagales > Iridaceae > Iris > Iris pallida. The sequence continues at coordinate 115,868 of JANAVB010043111.1, read as the reverse complement.
GTGAATATTTTCCTCTGTGTTTATTATGCCTCAAAGGGCTGGAATTTATAGAGAAGAACAATATCCTAAAGATAAGATAGAGTAACAATGGAAAATATAAACTACATATCCTAACGATAACAATAGCTAACAATATCTCCTAACAATAGCTAACAATATCTCCTAACAATAACAATAGCTATCAATATCTCTAACAAGGTTATCTAACAATATCTCCAATACTACCCCTCAAGTTGGAGCATGGAGGTCAAGAATGTCCAACTTGGAAAAAAGATGACTAAATGGCTGACGACCCAACGCCTTGGTGAACATGTCTGCCGGTTGTTCCTTAGAGGGAAGATGAGAAGTGGAAACCATGCCTGCAAGAACTAAGTCACGAACCAAGTGACAGTTGATCTCAAAATGCTTGGTACGCTCATGAAAGACAGGATTCGCGACGATGTGAATAGCAGCCTAACTATCGCAAAAGAGCCTAACCGGAGTAGAATGCAAGACACCAAGGGACCGTAGGAGCGATCGAAGCTATAAGATCTCACAACACGCGCTGGCCATAGACTTGAATTCGGCTTCTGTAGAGGACCGAGATATAGTGGGTTGCTTCTTGGTCTTCCAAGAGACAAGTGAGAGCCTAAGAGTAATGAAATAATCGGTCACAGATCGGCGAGTGCGAGGGCAGGCGGCCCAGTCCGAATCACAGTAGGCCGTAAGGGTGAGACTACTTGCACTTGAGAGATGTAAACCCTGACCCGGATGCCCCTTTAAATATCGAAGAACACGTAAAGCTGATGTCCAGTGTGCCTCCTTTGGCTGTTGCATAAACTGAGACAAGGTATGAACAGTAAAACAACTCCGGGCTCGTGATGGTGAGGTAGACGAGTCGCCAAATAAGACGACGATAGCTTTCGGGGCACGAAAAATTCAGATCAGAGGCGACTGCCAGCTGGTGATTGGGGTCCATAGGCGAATCAATACGCTTGGAACCGAGTAGACCAGCTTCAACAATAATCTCGAGGGCATATTTCCGTTGAGACACAAAAATGCCTAATGAGTTACGAGCAATCTCTAGACCAAGAAAGTACTTGAGAAGACCAAGATCCTTCATATGGAAACAAGTACTCAAGTAATTCTTGAAAGCTGATATATCTGAAGGATTGTTGCCCGCTATAATCAAATCATCCATATAGACGAGCACGTGAAGAACATTACCGTGTCGCTGCAATATGAATAAAGAATATTCAGCATAGCTTTGTTGAAAGTCGAATTGACGAAGCACAGAGCAAGCTTCGAGAACCAATTCCTAGGAGCTTGTCGTAGGCCATAGAGTGATTTTTGCAGACGGCAGACTTGCCCTGGAGAAGCCTGTGAGTAACCCGGAGGGGGTGTTATGTAAACAACTTCATCCAAGTCCCCATGGAGGAAGGCATTATGAACATCCATTTGATGTATCTCTTATCCATGTATGACAGCTACAGAGAGAAAGACCCTGACAGTGACCATCTTTGCAACTGGAGCAAAGGTCTCATTGAAATCAATGCCTTCAACCTGCTTGTTGCCTAAAATAACAAGACGAGCTTTGTCGCGCTCAATATCTCCATTAGATTTGTACTTGATATGATAGACCCATTTGTACCCAATAGCTTTCTTGCCTGTAGGCAAGGATGTCAGTTCCCATGTCTTATTTCTGTTAAAGGCATCTAACTAACTCTGCATTACAATACGCAAGTGAGCATGCCTAACGGCCTCCAAAAAATGCGACGATTCGTTCCCTGAGGTAACAGCGGCTAAAAATTTGGTGTGATGGTTAGAGAACTGAGCACAAGAAACATATGCAGCTATGGGATAGGGTTTACCTGAGGCCGGTGTTGGTTTCAGTGGAGAGCCTGGAGGGGGGTGGGGGGTCGTTGAGAACTATATTGCAGACATAATTACGGAGCAAGACAGAGGGTTGCCGAGACCTGGTGCTGCGTCAGACTTCAGCCACGGGTTCGCTCCCCCGTCGACTGGAGGCGAGAGGTCGGGGCCGCGATCTGGCGAGTTGTCACGACCCGCACCCTAGTGTAAGGGCACAAGAAGTGGGTACGTCCAGCCTACGCCGTAGTGTCGGCGGTAGAACGCTATCCTAGGTCACATGCATCTAACAGTAAAGGTACTTGCACAGTTTATACTCTCTAAATGGAGGAACAATATAGAATGCACAATCTCAATCACATCTAAGGTAAAAGTACGATAAGGTAGATATGATATGATCAGAAACCCCAAAAGCATATAAAACTAAGAGAGAAGTCTATGTGTATAAGATAACATCTCCATAAACATCTAAATGAACACAAGATCCCAAATATATATATACAATGAGCATCCAAACACAAATAACAAGAAAAAGAAATAGCAGACTAAACTATCTACTCTAAGCAGTGGTGTCATCCTCAACAGTTGCCTGAACCACGGGGTCCAGGTTGCAAGTGTCGTCTATGCCTGCTCCGTAGTAGGTAAGACAGAAAGTTTCATCCTCATCCTCTGTAATATTTTCAATAGGTCCAGTCAGGACAGGAGCGAGCACAATACATCTCAAAAGTTCATATCATGACAGGAATATAAATCTAGCAATAGAATAAGATACATGAAACACTGTAAAGAAATGTACATGAAGTAAGAGAGATGGTTGTAACTGGAAATATCTACTATAAGTAAGGAACTATAAGTGACTAGTGAATAAGAGTATAAGATAGACATGTGAATGGCTGGGAATGATTCATGATTATACTACGGGATTGATTCATGATTACGCTACTTTGGGATTATTCACATGACTATTTCAACTCCCCCAATCCCCAATCAATACACAAGGATCCATTCAAGTTATGTTAAGATTCATGATTACTCTATTGGCTCATAATGAGTGATTCATGAATTTGATTTGTGAAGGCTCTGTGTTTCATGAGGGTACATGAGTCACAAGCAGATTCATGATCGTAGAAGCATGAGAGTACATGATGTAAGTGAAACACACATTACATGAAGTACCCGATGCTCCCGAGAGGGATAACATCTCATGAAAAGATACATATAGTACCAATCCGTATTACCAACTTGACAGCATCAAGTAAAGTAGTCTAGAGCAAGATATAAGTCCTAACAAGTATGAAATGATCAGAGAATGTACTCGCCTGATATATGAATGTCTGTAATAATATACTATCCGAGATGAGGTATCTGACTCCTATTTAGAACAACACAGGTCACAATATGTCCATAATGGTAATATTAAACTTTACAAAGCATTCTATATGATTTCTAGGTCATCTAGGCCAAAGTCAACTCTAGGTCAACTCTGGTCAACTCTAGTCAACTACACTAGTCAAACTAGGTCAATCCTAGTCCAATCAAGTCTCACTAAACCTAACCAAGCCTATACTATCACACCAATACAATCACAAGGTCAAAACCAAGCTATTAACACACAATTACATATATACATATTACATACATACATTATATACATGCATTCATGTATTGCATTATTTTATACATACTTAACATGTATCCAATCTACGTTACCTGTCATACATTCATGCATACTTATATACATACTTGGGTACATGCATTCATTCATACATTGCTTCCACTTTTACCACATTACACAAACACTTGCATACATTGTTACTTGCATGTCATGTATATTAGATAGGATACACCTATATCATATTTACATTACATTATACATTACATATATATCATATACTTTGCATTCATATATATATATAGGGAGAAGAGATCAAAATGTGTATGTGTGTGTGTGATGTACAGTTGTGAAAGGGGGTTACATGGCAATGGTTCACATATATACATTGGTGTGTGTGGGTTTACATATGTGCATACATGTATGGATGTGTGTATATGCCTTTGAGAGTGTGTGTAGTGCATACATGTTACAATGTGATAGGAAAGATAAATAGGAATGGATTTGTGTGTGACAGTAGGTAGTAAGGGTTCATGTGTGTGGGTAAGGGTGTAATATGAAGGGTTAACATATAGAAAAGTTCATAAAGTGTGGGTGTTAACACATAGCAAGAAGGGGGTGACATATGTGTACAGGAATGTGGCAGAAAGTATATAGGTTTGTGTGTGTTATACTTTAGGATGTTGACAATGGTAGACATAGGTAAAACATGTATTAATTTAACATTCAGTTTATATCTAACTATCATGAATGAACAAGTTAACTCAAATCAACATACAACTAAATCTCAGATTATACATGTGTTAAACACTGTAAATTAATATTTAAATCAGTTTAATCTTCATTTTAAAACCCTAAAAATACGAAGAGCAACATGTATCAGAAAAATACGAAGAAAACCCAATTTCATTTTAAAAATCTATGAATTCAACCAATTAACATGTGCAGACATGAGTACACATAGTACGTGTCATGGGGGTTAACTTTGTGTCCAAAAACTGGACACGAACGTGTCCATATGAAAACAAACACACACAGACACGCGTTAAATGCAATGTCTCGTGCAGTGAGGATAGTGACTCGTGGACACGACACGAGGTACGACATGCCTCGTGGTCATACCCATGTGTAGCCCAGCACTAGGGCTACACACTGGACACAACACAAAGTGTCCATGTCACGTGTCCACGCTGTATGATACGCGTGTCAGAACACGAAAATTATGTGTACGTGTCAGTGTAAATCCCGTGCACAGCCAATATCGTGTTCGACACATTACTAGATGACACAAAACTTGAGGAGGGGCTTGTCAGTGGTTGCCCCTTCCTCTGTACCAAGTGGCTCGTGTCCATTTGGCATGGATACGAAGAAAATTGTCGGGTAGCAGGACAGTGCACATGGGTGTCGTACAGCGTGTCCAGTCCAATTTTGGACACAAAATCGACACGAAATTCAACTCAGTCCAACATGAAATCAATGCATACATATAAAACAACAAATCTGTTCAAATACTTTTTAAAAATATCATATAAAATTCCTTTGTGGCATTTTAACAAACACATACACACATGCATTGATACGTGTCCGATACGGACATGAAATGGACACGGTTTCCTACCAAACTCGAAGGACAGCTAGGGGACACCTAAATATATGCATCTATGCAAAGAAATCAAGAAATGGAGGTGGTTTGATGGGTTTACCAATTGAGTGTCAAACTCAATAAAAAAACTTAATATAGGAGAATCCCTCTAGCAACTCAAAAGCTCCAAATTATACCAAAGCTGAGATTATTCACCACCAATAGTAAATAGACATCAATTAGATCCTAATGCAAAAGACTAGAGTCAAAAAGGAAGAGAAATGAAGAAATTAGGAAAGATTGCAAAGGGGACAAACCTTGTTCTTGTCAAAAGTGAAAGTGGAGTAAAAAGAGGCAAGAATGAATAAGAGAGATTAAATAGGAAGGGGGAGGAGACCTAGGCCGGCCACATGAAGGAAATTAGGGTTAGGGTTTCATTGAGGGAAATGGGATATGGGCCAATATACTAGTTAGTTGATTCAACACTCTAGCTAATAGGCCTAACTACACATAGCACCTATTCTCCTCATGCACCCAAGTTACACTCAAGTCAACTTGAGTTAGATTAGGGTCCTACACCATTCCACCATGCTAATTAAGTCACCATAGTCATGGTCAAACACTAGGCTAGTCTCCAAGGTCTCAACTAGCAAAAGTCAAAAATAACAACCATCAATCAAATAATTAACAAATAATTCCAAGAAACCAAAATAACCAAAATACTCCTAGGCCAAAAATGATAAATAAAATATCCTAATCACATGGTTAGGCTCTAGGTCAAGTAGTCTCTAGGATTTTACTAGCAAAACTCCAAAATCACAAATTACTAATAAAAATAATTTTAAAATAATTAAAAATCACCAAAAAAATATATCATGATTTAAATAACATTATTAAAAGATTAAAATTACAAAATTTCAAAATTTCTCTCATTTAGAAAACTGGGTGTTACACGAGTGGTCGAGGTCGTGCTCTGGCGAGTGGTCGGGGCCGCGTGATGGTGAGGCCGACCGAGATGGGCTACTGATCCCCCTGACGATGGGAGCCGGGTCCAGAACATCAAATATCGCTGAATGATGAGGTGACGCAGGCTGGACACTGGTTCTAATGGTGTCTAAAAAGGGAACACATCTTCAAAGAAGACGACGTCCCTGGAGTAGAAGACCATTTTGGTCTCGAGATCAAACAAGCGCCAACCGCGCTTACCAACTGGATACCCCAAAAAATGCATTTTTGACTACGAGCAGCAAACTTGTCCTTGGACCGGGGCAGCTGCAAAGCAAAGCATAGGCAACCAAACACCCTGAGATCGGAATATGTTGGTTCATGCCCAAACAAGAGTTGGTAAGAAGTCTTATTCTGTAGAAGTGGTGTAGGCATTCTATTGATCAAGTAACATGCTATAAGAATGTATTCTCCCCAAAACTGAAGAGGAAGAGAAGCCTGATAACGTAGTGCCCTAGCTACATTGAGAAGATGACGATGCTTCCGATCAATATGCCCATTCTATTGTGGCATATACACAAATGACATCTCAAAGAGAATACCGTGTTCAGCAAAGTAGCCTTTAGACGAAGAAACTCAGTTCCGTTATCTGATCAAAAATGCTAAACCTGCTTTTGAAACTGAGTCTGAACCATTACACAAAATTGCTTGATTAAGATAAGAACATCAGACATAGTATGCAAATAAACCCATGTAGCTCTAGAGTAATCATCCAAAATTGTTAAGAAATAAGATGCTCCATAAGAGGAGGGGGTGCTATAGGGACCCAAGACATCACAGAATAAGCTGAAACAACTCATCTGCTTTATTATAACTTATAGGAAAAGAAACACGAGTTTGTTTAGCCTTAAAACAAACCTCACAAGGTTCACTAGAGCTGATGGAATGCTGAATAACAAGTAAAGATGACATCGCAGATGAAGAAGGATGACCCAATCGTTGATGCCAGATAAAAGCAGAGACAACAGAGGACGAAGCAGATACGTGTGTAATGCCTGTGGTTCGTATTTCTGGGATACGTGTACGTAATTATTCTTGTATTGCATGATTTCCTTGCTTAATCCCTTCTTGGCTTGGCTTGGTTTATCCTTGGGTTGGTTCGGCCTGGCTTGGTTTTGCTTGGGTTCATGATGAACCCTTGGATGAACCCCCTACCTACCACCACCATTTGTATTTAATAGCCCTCTTCATTCTCTCTCTTCATTTATCATCTTCTTCTTCCTCATTTACTTCCTTACCTACCAGAGAGAGGAAAGAGAGGTTTAGGCAAGTGCAACTTGCTTCATGGAGGAACTCAAATTTTATTGCTTCATTCTCTTCCTTACAGTATTTTAACTTACTTTAGAACTTGACATTTCCTCTTTTTATGGCTAGATTCTTATAGATCTAAGTTTACTTTATTTTTGGATTTCTTGGGTTTTGATCTACTTAATCCTGTTATTTCTGAGTTTTGAGGGTTCTATGTTGTAGAGAATCTCGTTCTACCCCATTTTGACCTATGGAAGTTCGAATTTGGACTTCGGATGAAGGTTTTATGGAGCTTGGAAGCATGGATTCTTGGTGTTCTTCTTCTCGGAAGCTTGGAGAAGAAGAACAGTGCTAGACTTGACCGCATTTTTATGCGGCAAGTGATTCCGAGCCGCATGAGTCTTCATACGACAGTCCTGGCCGCATGAGGACTCGAGTCCTCTCAGCCGAATGAACTTTTCTCCCGAGCCGCATAGGCCCTGATCCTCGAGCCGTATGAGAACCTCCAGACCCAGCCGCATGGACTTCTTAGTCTGGGCCGCATGAGTTCGATTTATCCCAGCCGCATATGCATCCTTTATTTCCTGGCCGCATGGACTTCTCACCTTATTGAGCCGCATATGCGCCCATCATTCCTTTAGCCGCATAAAACTTGACTCAGCCAGCCGCATGGGAACCTTCCTCTGCTGGCCGTAGAGACCCACTTCTTCCGAGCCGCATAAGGCCCCTGCCCTATCAGCCGCATGCCCCCTTGAGTGAACCTAGCCGCATGCGCCCCCTTGCTTATGCAGCCGCATGTGCGCCCACCTTATTGAGCCGCATGAACCCGGGCCTACTTTCAGCCGCATGAGAAACCCATCCCCGCCGGCTGCATGGTCCTACACCCAGCCGCATAAGCAGCCACGTTGACCCAGCCGCATGGGCTTCTACTAACCTGCATGTGCCTGACCCTATTAGCTGCATGGGCTGATCTCTTCCAGCCGCATGAGATCCATCCAGGCCACATGTGCTTCAGCCGTATGGCTCTTCTATAGCCCTGTATATTGATAATCACGAATTTATTTAATATATTTAGAACTAATAATTGAGCATGACCTGATAGTGGCCCGTTATGGCGCACTCCTGACAAGTACACCTGACATGATATATCTTGATAAGCTGTTGCGACGGCTACCTGACATGACATGACCTGTATAATTAATCCTGGACACCGTGGGCGATTGTGCTTGTACAAATAATCCAGTCCTGTCTTGTATCATGTCTAGGAGGGGACTCCTGAGTACCACGGTCAGGAGTACCTACTGAAATGGACTAAGGCTAATAACTAGATTAATACACTAGTCATAAAGAGATCTCCCAGCTACAGGCAATCCCGTTACCTGGGCACGCCTTGGGATCTGTAGCCTGCCGTCGAGTAGGGCACATTTCCAGCACACTGTCATGTGTTGCACCCTTCAAGCTACCTAAGGGTACATTCGTTTCCTGGACGATGTACCCACCTGAATTCAACTTTAATCTTTTAACCCGGGTAACCTGGATGGTCTGCAGGGCTTGTGGCTGTGAAGTAATCTCAATGCATCTTGTTAGTAATTAGGATTGTGACAACCCTAGTTAGTTAAAGTATCAAGCCGTAGTTCTTGCTTGGCCGTGAAATGATTGGATGGAGTCTAACCAGTCTAGTCTTGTCCTGATCCTGTTCTAGATTACCGTAGGACCAGAATGCTTGTATTTATTTTACCGATAAATGGTGAGAATTTCAAGTTCTGTTCAGACGAAGGGTTACAACCCCGGTCCTTGTTTGGTTTACGGGTTGTAACCTGGTTATCTGAATAGTTCCATGGGTATCTCGTCGTATATCATCCTGATGTATTTTCTTTATTTCCAGTTCTTACTTTATTTATACTATTGTGCTGATTGCTGGTTTTAGTTCCTAAGTGAAGCTTCCTTTGTGACACTTGCTCTTTCTGGGGTCTGACCCAGCTGGTTTTGTATGGCCAGATTTTGGAGCAGCTCTAGAGGATCTACCGACCTTCCAGCCAGATAGTGGCCACTAGACGGAACCCTGGCAACGAGTGGGTTATTTTTGGCTCTCCCACTCTATTGTAAAAATATTCTTTTGAGGCGTTTAGCCGACGAGCACCTGTTTAGCTCGATTGCATTTACTTACTGTCTGTCTACGGGCTGTAACATGATTAACAAATCCTAGGGTTGATCATGTATGACCAAACTCTTGCTAGTCCTAACATTTTGTAACAACTAGCTTCATGATCAGCTGAATATGTAATATTTGGGATGCCTTATTATTGTATATTTAATGATCATACATCTTGTAACATTTGCTTACTTGCTTGTGATTGAGACACTAGGCTTGTTCATGACCATAGAAGACTGTTGGCTTGTAGTAAACTCTCATGTATCTAGACAGCCGTGACCATATAGCGAGATGGATTCCATTTCATATACATAGCTGGCTATGTTTGCCCCCGCTCTCCAGTATTCTGGTTTTGGGGTATGACAGCGTGACATGCTCGAGCACTCGAGAAATTTCACAACCAGCAGACCCCACCCCGTTGCTCACCCACACCAGTCACCACCCTCAAAATGCGGTCCTGAATGACACACAATTTATCCATTAAAGTAACAACACATTGAGTGTTTATAGTTAACTGAGCACATGAGATCAAATTGCAATCAAGACAAGGAATATATAGAACATGATCAATCTTAGCAGATGGCAAAAAAACTAAACATCCTTATTGAACAGCAGTAGCTAAATGGTTATCAGGAAGCTTGATAGTAACCGGATCGATCAAAACAAGATCCTGGATAAGATCTTGATTCTCGGTCATGTGGAGAGATGCTCATGTATCTAAAATCCATGAACAATTCTTACCAGATGGGTCGTAGGAGGAGCCAAAAGAAGTGTTCAAGGATTGATACATCTGCATAACCATTTTCCACTGTTCCTGATTGAGCGTTGGACTAAACACAGCCTTGTCTTGGGCTGTCAACGAGCCGAATGAATGGCTATTGGACTGTTGCTGGGTGGCACTAGCGACACTAGTGTAGCCACGCCGATGCCCTCGGACAGCACCGGACATCAACTCCGAGGCTATCAATGATTGATGGAGCGTCAAATCGATGCTTATTGGATGGATCGTTCAATCCATTGATCCTGCTCTGATACCATGAAATGAGACAAAGATTGGAAATTTTCCTCTGTGTTTATTATGCCTTAAAGGGCCATAATTTATGGAGAAGAACAATATCCTAAAGATAAGATAGACTAACAATGGAAAATATAAACTACATATCCTAACAATAACAATAGCTAACAATATCTCCTAATAATAGCTAACAATATCTCCTAACAATAACAATAGCTAACAATATCTCCAACAACAAGATTATCTAACAATAATATCTCCAATACCTATACAATAATACAACTCAAGAGGTCATGTCCTCTCTAACACACACAAAAAAATATATAGCTTTCATAATATTTTCAATCCATGTTTAGTTTGGATCAAAATCAGTCTACTTATCTCCTCTTCATATGATAATTTCCGAAACTTACTACTAAGAATCTAAGATTTTAAGATAATAAACTAAGAAATAGTATCATAGAGGAAGCTAAAGCTTGAATTAAAAAATGTGCCATGAAGCTCTTCCCAAGTATGGACACAAGAATCTACTGTATCGATACAATAAATTCAAATGTGTAATTTCTTTTCAGTTTCTATATACATGATCGTCTGGATGACTAATTTCAAAAACATAGGATGTATCCAACTGAGATGATGTGTGAAATGTATATCTAAAGTTGTATTTTTCTTGTCTGAAGATGAAATACGTGATTATTACTGAGGGAAATTTGGACTTAATTCTTTGGTCACTGGAAGAGGGAGGATGAGATGCGCGAGCGGTACCTATATCTTTTCGAGCCTTGAGGTATGGTTCTTTCTATTCTTTTCATTTATGTCCTAGTTTCGTATTTTTAATTTCGAGGACAAAATTATTTTAAGGAGGATTGACTTATAACTACCACATTCTAGAAATGAGGATATTTTAGACTTTTGTGTTTTATGTAATTTATATCATTTTTAATTAAATAATTGTGCTAGTGACATATTATATGATAACCATAGTGCTATTTTAATTATATGGACTAGATGATTAGTCATGACCCTAGTTGACTAATTAGTGAGATTAGACAATCATCAAACCCATTTTAATAAGTTTAGTTAGTCTATAGTTAGACTAGCAAGTTTAATTAGAAGATTAGGCTAAAGACCTAATTAGGAAGAAAGGTCTTTTCCTAAACTTGTCATGACAATAGATAGGGCTTAGTGGACATTTCACACTAGCCCAAAACCCTAACCTAGGCGTCAAGTGGCCGGCCACAAGCAACCCCCTTGCCAATAAGAAGAATAACTTCTTTTCCTCCTTTCCATTTCAAACCCTAACCCCAATTTAGAAAGGTTTTCCAATGTTCCTACCACCAAATCTTATCCAAATTTTCCTAAATTGATCTCATTCTCTCCCCCTTGGAGAGTAGAGGACTCTAGAAGCAAAGCAATGGAGGTTGGAGCACTTGGAGCTTGAGGACTTCTAGATCTTGGAGCCATTTTATTGAAAATCTATCTCCTAATAGGTATATGCATTATAAACCCTCTAATTGGTGTTAAATAGTGTAGAGGCATCAAAGAGGAACCCACATTCATTAGGGTTGCACATGGTGAGGAGTTTTGACTCTTCTCCATCCATTTAGAGACTTTTCCCTTTGTATTTGACCCAATTTGGGGAAAAAAATCCGAGAATGGTATTTCTAGGGCTTGTGAATAGGTTTGCTAGGATCTACTAGTGATTTAGAACATGTGGGTATGCTTTGGGTCAAGTTTGGATTCATTTGGAGTGTGTATCATGGAGTATCACAACGTGTCCCGATACGCACGCCAAGTGTTTGACAAAATGACCAAAAGAACACCCAACACTCTAAACTCGAATTTGATACTGGTATTTAGATGTATATTAAATTAGATTATCATTTGTATAATTATGTAGTGGTTATATGTGGACATTGTATGATTTTGCATAGATGGAGAGTATGTGGACTGAAATTGGAAGCTGAATTTAGTGAATAGTTTGGGACTGGTTTAGAGTATAAGGGTATCTCCATATATGTATTTGATATCAGTCATATAACTGTTTTGAGTATCCTTAGATACTGTTGTACATATAGGGGAATAAGTAGTGGGAAGTTACTGTAATATATAGGGGGAATGTCATGATAGAGAATAGAGAAAAACTGAGATGTTAATTATTGAGTGTGTGTTCATATTATTTTTGTATGAGTCCATGTGTAAGGGCCAATAGGCATTAGTTATAGAAAGGGTATGTATCAGTCTTGAGTTTATGTATTATTGATAGGATGGAGGCCTTGATACCTTAGCTACCTTACCTACAACTAGATAGGTAATGAAATTATCTAAGTAATATAGGTAATAGACAACCATAGTATCCTAGAATAACTAGTAAAGTCTAGATACTTAGTGTATGGTTTCAATATCCTAAAATTAGACTCATATAACTTAGAAATGACCAGTTTAACCAAGTTAGACTAATTTGACTAGCGTTGACCCAGTTTGACTCCCATGATCTAGAAGAGGCCTAGAAGCATATAATTAATGCATTTAAATATATCGTTTACTCTAGAACATCATATAACTCTAATTTCTTATTAGGCCTTTTTGACGCCGGTTCGGACATCGATACTCAGTCGTTTCTTAGGATTTCAGGCGAGTACCTACCTCTGATTGTTTTTATTATGATAGTATCTATATTACATGCTCTAGACTAGTTTACTTGATGTTGACACATTGTTACACGGATTGATACTAAATAGATCTTGTCATAAGATGTTATCCCCTTATCGGGTACATCAGGTATTTCATGTGCAAATACCTTATCATGTGCATCATGTGCTCTTTGCATCCGTATTATTTTCTTATGTACTTCATGTGCAAATAATAATCATATATGTAATGTGTCATGATTAGATCCATGTGTATTGATGGAGGCGGAGGAGTAGAAGTAGTTATGTGATTACATCCCTTAGTATAATTATGTACATGTCGATTATACCTTTCACATATAATCGAGTTACCGTAGAATAATCATGTGTAACCTAAACCAATCACATAACTATCTTGTGCACTAAATCACTTAGTGTTTATTCCAGTTTAATATGTTCCCTGTCTTGTTCATGTACTCAGTTTCCTTATAAATTCGTAATATTATTTCTTTGTATTTCTATTCTAGTACATCATGTATATTCCATGCAATGAAATGGTTTTCAGAGTTATGTACTTCGTTCCAATTCTGACTAGATATATTTTTCAGAGGATCTGGAGGAATTTTGTACGACCTATTATGGAGTGGGCGTCGATGACACTTGTGACCTGGATCACCAGAAAGATTCTGGTCCGCTAGAGGAGACACTAGTAGTGCCAAGTTTGATAGCTAGAATATTTGCCTGAATTTGTCTCCACTTATCATTTCTGAGATGTCATATTATACTATCTACTCTTTGAGATGTTGTTGACTCTTAGAGTTATTTCTTTTGAGTTGTATTGCACTGTTGACATCTATTTATTTCCTTATCGAGCTATTACTTCTTCTTTAGTTATTGTGATTGAGTTTATGTTATTATGTTATTGTCATCCAAATGGAGAGTTATCTCAGCATGTACATTTATATAGTGTTATAGATAGTTATGAAACGTAGGACAACATTCTACCGCCGATACTACGGTGTAGGCTAGACGTACCCACCGTCTCGTATTGTCACTCCCGTTTTTCGTTGTACGTATTTTCAGTACACGTATACGGATTTCTGACATTAGTCAGGTGGACCGTAACTAGACTTGTCTTGCTTAGCCTAGTCTTGGTTTAATCTTGACTTAGTTTATTTTAATTTGATTTGGTTCAATTTGACTTGGCTTGGATTATTTTGTTTTAGTTTGAGATAGAGAGATTTTGTATAAAAACCAACTCCTTCTCTCTCCATTATTTACATTTACTTCTTCATCTTCTTCATTTACTCCTCCCACCTACCAAGCCCTAGGTAAGTGCAACTTGCTTCATGATGGATCTCAAGTTTTATTGTTCCATTCTCTTCCTTACTTGATTCTAAGTCTCATTAGAACTTGACATTTTTGGGGTTGATGGATGGATTCTTGTAGATCTAAGTTTGTAATGTTTTCAGTTTCCTTAGTTTTAATCTCTGAAACTTGGTTATAATCGAGATTTAATGGTTCCATGTTGTAGGAAATTCAATTCTACCCAATTTTGGCTTTTGAACCACTTTATTTCGACTTCGTATGAGAAAGTTATGCCATTTTTGTGTTCATGGATTCCCCACACCTTTTGGTGCTGTCGGGACAATGAACAGTGTCGCGTGCAGCATTTTTGCTGCCGTGTGCTGTGTACCGTACTTGCGTGCAACGTGCACCGTGGGCAGTATTGCTTGCGCAGCGCAACTTGCGCGCCGCGCACGATTTTTTGCCGCGCAATGAGCATCGTGCTTGCGCGCAACGTGCGACGTAGGTATTTTTGCTCGCACGCGCAGCACAACTTGCACGCCATGCACCGTGCACGATTTTTTGTCGCGTAACGTGCGTTGTGCTTGCGCGCAACGTGCGCCGTGGACATTTTTGCTCGCGCTCGCAGCACAACTTGCGCGTCGCGTACGATTTTCTGCCGCACAGCGTGCGCCGTGGGCAGTTTTGCTCGCGCACCAGTGCGCAAATCACTCCAAATGACGTTTTTTTTGCACATTTGAGCTATTTTATAGCTAAAATTTTAAGAAACTCAAAACAAGAAAGTTATAGATCTTTGTCTTAGCTTTAAGAATCTTCATGTCTCACTTTAATCAGAATTCATATGTGACTTATGGTTTCATTACACTTGGGTGCTCTCGATCTTCTTTGCATGTTTTCTATACTTGGCCTAAATTGCAATGACCCGACTTAACCACTATTTGGCATTGAACCAGTGACTTGGACTTGAGCATGATAATTCTAGGCTATAAATCAGAACTTGACATGAATATGATAATGTGACCTACCTTGACATGATAATTCTTGATAGTGGTCCGTTGTGACGCACTCTTGACATGATAAGTAACCTAACATGATATGTAAGCCTTGAATGTTGTGGCGATGGCTATCTCAACTCGCTAAGTAACTCTTATCTTGACACCGTGGATGATATGCCTGTACAAGCTACATGTCTCGTCTTGCATCATGTCTAGGACATGGATTCATGATTACCACGGTTAGGAATTCATACTGAATCTGACTAGGATAATGACTAGATTGATCAAGTAGCTCATAAAGAGATTTCTCAGTCACATGCAATCATGTTTGTTTGCCATTAAAATTGTTTGATTGAAAACTTTAATACAAACAGAACAGTGTTACAATATAGGACTTAGATGTTGTCCTAGGAGTACACTTTTGTTTAAGCTGGGTCCTTTAGTGCCAATGGAGCGAGTGGTAATACGTTGACTCCGTTGACGGGCTGACGACGGTTATCGGTTCTCTGAAGGTGTAGATTGCTCTGGGTGCTGGAGCTTGCTGAGAGGAGGAAGACGTTGAGTGTCTGTATCTGCCTCTCTGGTGATTCCTTGTATGTTCGTTGTAGTTTCTGTGTGTGTGTGTGAAGGAGAAGATCCCTCTATTTATAGTTTTGCAGACTGGCTGCTCATGCGCACATGTAGGATGCGTCGGTGTGTGGGGACGCCACATGGAGATTGCTGATGGGGGCGCATGGATGATGCGCCCTGATTGGGAGGTTGAACTCTTCATACTGCTGTTGTGAGCCGGCACATAGCAGAAGAGAAGATCTTTCTGTTGCTGAAATCTTGGACGAGTTGAGTCAAAGGACACATGTCGTCGACTCATGGCTCGAAGATCTCGGATTTAGGGGGGTAGTGATCTAGTGAGCTGCGCCTTGGATTGGACGCAGGAGGAGGCTGCGGCTCATAACCTTTAGGAGTTACAAACCATTTAGAGCGCATGGCTTTTGAGGCGCATGCAGGCGACTTTCCTTCTGTCTTTCGGGATCAGAGATCAGTCTGGGGCGCATGGCTTTTGAGGCGCATGCAAAGCTTCAACTGGAGACTCTTCTTCTGTCTTTAGGGATCAGTGAAGGGTCTGAGGCGCACGGCTTTTGAGGCGCATGCTGGTCTGGACGCATGGTCGTAGAGGCGCATGCTGATTTGGACGCATGGCCGTAGAGGCGCATGCGGATGGTTTAAGGGGCCACGTGGCAGTAGCCGTCGGAATAGAGTCATGATGATGCTGACGTTGCCGACGCTTCGTTCTCTGAAAAAGCTGTCAACTGTTCAGACTTTGGAAAGCATGCTGCCAACTCTGGTGTCAGTTCAGTATTTAATGTTTGTGACGTTCGATGGACAGCTGAGTGGGCACATTGGTTGGTGTTCCACTCGGTATGGAGATGTGAGGGGGCGCATCCTCTGTGATGCGCCGGGTACTGTAGGGCGCGTCTGTGTGATGCGCCTGATGCTGGAGGGCGCGTCCATGTGATGTGCTGTTTGGCTGGCGCATCCGACATGTCCTTTAATGATGCGGCTGTCTCGCTCCTCGAGTGCTATAAATAGCCATTTGGCTGAATTCGAGGCGTCCGGTTCATCCATTTAATGCAAATTCATTACACAGAATTCGGAGAGTCGTCCACTTGGCGCATGGGTTTGATTTGCCCGGCCTATAAATAGTGGCATGGAGAGAAGGTTTGCTCCTCGTTCCTTCACGTAATTCCAACATGAACTTGGATATGCGGGTGCATTCTGTCGACGAAGTACTTCCGAGGGTGAAGATGAGACGTCGTGTTGTCTTCGATGCACTTGAAGGTGACTGTTACATCCAAAAGACGGAGTCGAGGGCTTCCGAGGCAGGCGGAAGGTGCCTGTTGCATCCAAAGATAGGGATGCTCGGACCTCGTCTCCGTTGTTCCGGAAGAGCCGTAGATCGGAATGGCGGTGCTAGGCTCTCTCTTCCTTCAAAGTTGGTGCCGCCCACTTTGATTGTGTTGAAAGCTCCTTGTGCCATGATTTCGATCACGGTCTTCCTTGGTCTTTGGAGGTTCTTTCGAAGCCTCCCCTGGCCACAGCTTTGCCGTGCTCTTCTCTTCCTTGGTTCCAGCCAGAGGGTTAAATGCTTTGTGTAATCGAAGCACTTATCAGGTGGCCCTGGCTAGAAGAGCTGCACATAACTGGGCTCTGCTCGGCCAGGTGAGCCTGGTTGGAAGAGTTGCACATAACTGAGCTGCTGAAGGGATGCTGGGATGCGCCTGGCTGGAGGCGCATGACATCTGCTGCGCCTAACTGACAGCGCATGGTGACTGCTGCGCCTATCGGAAGGCGCATGTTGGCTGCTGTGCCTATCTGGAGGTGCATGGTGGCCGCTGGCTGTAGATCTAGGATCTTTCCTTTGTAGAAATTCTCCTTTGTACAACCTTTTCTAGACATGTAATAGACTTTTATATATATAAATAAAAAGTCCTTCTTCGAATGTCTATGGCTTATTTGATTTTGCTGTCTGAGTTCTGGCGCATATAGTGCCTGACGCATGGGCTTTCTGGTTGTGAAATTCCATGCTTCTACAAGACCCCCTTCAAAGTTTTCAAAACTTTTAAATAAGTTTTGGAATACTTTGAATAAGAAGCATGGAGGTCAGGGCGCACGATTGTTGGGCGCATGCCTGTTCGGGCGCATGCTCCTTCTAGTTGATGATGATGACGCCTTTGTAACCCAAAAGATTAATGATGATCTTTTGGTTGTATTTGCTGTTATCTCTTCACGGAACCCGAAGCGACGGCTGAGATTACACGTCATCGGTTCACGCGTGCGACCAAGCCCTATAAATAGGTGAGGGTTGGAGAGAGAGAGAGTTCATCTTCTCTGTGCCTTTGCTTTCTTTAGAGTTATTCTTCAAAACCCTAACTTTTTCTTCTTTGAGAGAATGGCTCCCAAGACTCCTCGCGGTGGTGCCGGCAAGGGGAAGGAGAAAGCGAAGGAGCCTGCGAAGGTTGTGACGGCTGATGTTCCCCGACGGCCTGTCGAAGTTCGGCCGGAGGTGGTTGGTAAGTCTCATTTTCCGTACGCCAACGCACATAGACCTTGGGTCTTTAATGATGTGCTGCGGTCTTTGTTCGCCAACGTGCATGGGTTTAACCCTGATGATGCGCCGCGACTCAACTGCTGACGCGCATGGGTTTAAACCCTGATGATGCGCCGAGGCTGCTGCTGACGCGCATGGGTTTAAACCCTGATGATGCGCCGAGGCCTGATGCGCAGGGGTTCAAACTCAGATGATGCGCCGAAGCTGTTCTTTCTCTTGTTGCTTCTAACATTTTCTGATCTTTGCCAGTGTCAGTGGCGATCCCGCCTTTGAATGAAGTGTTCTTGGAGGCTGCCTTCAACCAGATGGGAGTAGAGTATGATGAGGAAGTGATAAACCCCGCTCAAGATGCTCTTATGTTGGATCAGCCTCCGGAGAGAATGACCCAAATCCGTGAGCAACAATATGGGTTCCTCAAACGGATGATGGAATGTAGTATTTTAAAATCTTCCACATCCGATAAATTGACCTTCTTGAAGCCTGAGTTCCTATTCGAAGACCGCCTCGCTTCTACTGATGCGACGGTGTTGAAGGTCAAGGAGGACTGGTTTTTTGCAGCGAATGGAGTGCATATGACTGTTAAGCAACTTGAACGTCAATGGCCTTTGACATCTTTCTGTCACCTTATTTCCCAGAGGAGGATGTCTTGGGATCTTACCCCCTCTCAGGGGGGAGCGGTGACTGGCGTCATCCAAATTGATTCTGCCTCCGACCAAAGGGATACTTTGACCGCCACACGGTCTGGGTCTTCTTTCACCTGGCGGACTGTACGTCCTGGGAGCCTCTACAGTGAAGTACCCATTGATACGTTTGCTTATAGTGCTTTGACTTTTACACATCGTATGTTTTTGATGGAACGCTCATACCCGAAAGGGGATTTTCGGGTAGACGGTTGGTGCCATTACGTTTCCAAGTGGAATAGACTGACACTCTGGATCTTGTCACGGTTTCGGACCGAGCTTCGAGAGATTGGGTTGACTGCCGCGATCCGTGCTACCCAGACGGGTGTTGATCTCAATAAGCCCATGTTTCTCGTACTACTGGAGATGTTTGATATCCATACCGGGACCTTTTTTACTCCGGTAGGGGAATTAGGGCTCGCACTTCATGAGATGTACGAGGTGTCAAAACTCCCTTGGGGGTCGAAACCCTATGAAGAGTACTTTCCGACCAACGAGGAACTTCAGGTCCTGGGGGACAGGGCTGAGGAGATGACGGCCGTCTTCAAGGAAGTGGCGAGTCATCATTACTATACGCAGAGAAGGGATAGAAACGGGACGCAGCCCCATGTGACCGCTTGGAGAGATTATGTCTTTAGACAAGACAAAGAGGATCCCTCACATTTTTCTACTCCACCGGCGCTCTCTCGTAGCGAAGTGCTGTCCGAGATGAGCAGGTTAGGGGAGAAGAATCCCCGAGGAAATGAAGACCAGCAGTCAGATGCACGCTCCTACAGCTGCTTCTGGCATCTTGCTTATCGAATGTCATCCAAGGTGGTGTTGGCGTCCTATCTGATGATATGGCTCCGAGATTGCGTGTTCGCGGGCGGATCCGGTGTCGTGGAGAGGGTAACCCGGAACTTAATCCTGCCAGCCATGAAGTTGGTCTTCGGCCGGCGTTTGGCTCTTCTCCCCGCAATGGTATGTAACCTGCAGCGAGGTTTACGAGAGTTTGCGGGAAATGTGATTCATGACAGAGGCAGAAATAATAACTTCCCGCGCGCCGAACTGCCGTTTCACTATTTGATGGGATGGCTGATTTTGCATCATCCCAGTGTGATGAGTCCAGGCTCGGAAGAAGACTATAAGGCTGGAGATGCACTCCTTCGTCGTTTCAATCGGAGGAGCTGGTCGCATACTGGTGTCCCTGTTTGTAGAATGGTTTTATCCCGTCTTCAGGGTTGGGAGATTACCAAAGTTGGTCCAATCAACTTGGGTTTTGAGGCCAATGAAGATTTAAGGGATTTGGGCGAAGGTACCACCACTCTGCCTCAATGGGGATTCCGCTGGTTGCAGAGTATCCGTCCATCTCATCTGGTATACCGGAACAGGAATCAGTACTACCTGGAACCATATTTGCCAAGCCGCTTTGCGCGGCAATTTGGTTATGCCCAGATGATGTTGGATAACCCCAGTATTTCTCTGGAGTATATTGGAAGTTTGTTGGATGGTGCACGAGCTTGGCATTACTATAATGTCGGATGTACCGGGGCTCGTTTTACGTTGCCCGCCCCAGATCCGCGGCCGCCCATTCTTTACTCAGCCGCCAAATTTTACTGTGCTATGGCTGCCGCGCCCTCCGGATATGACCGGGAGACCAGTCTTATTGCAGGCACCCAGTTAGCAGTGACCGGAGACGTGCCGGTGAAGGCCCGATCGCATCGTCCGTCAGGGGTAGGTCAACGGAGTGCCCCTTCCGCATCTCAAGCAGAACCCTCGGGCGATCGATCAAAGCGATGTGCAGACATAGGGGTTGAATCTCCTGTACCGAAGAAGCAGAAGAAGGCGTCGTCACCGACGGCGTCATCGGATTCAGCGTCCGCAGAGGTAAGGGCGTCCCACATAATCTGATTTTGGTTCCACTATTTACGAGGCTTCACCTTCTCTTGTAGGAACCGTTAAAAAGAAAACCTCGTACTCCAAAGTCAGGTGGGAGCAGGCGAGAAGGGACGGCGGGCTCGTCTGAAGTGCGTATCCCACCGACCATGATGTCTCCCATGGAGGAAGATCCGGAGGATGCTGTCGACGTGGAGATTCCAGTATCCCCGAATTATGTCAGGAGGGAAACTGAGGGTGCAGCAGCTTCCGAGATGGCAAAGGCCACAACGGAAGCTTCAAGTGCCGAAGGTTTAACAAGCATGCCGTTTCCTGGTGGTGAAGAAGAATGGAGTTCGTCGTCTTCCGATGACGTTGCTCCAGAGCTGCAAGGGCCTGTTGTGGAGGCAACAGAAGTAGTTGAGACAGAGGAGAGGGTTGAATCCCCTCTTTATCATGATGAGGGGAGGTCAGCTTTATCGTTGCCGAGTCCTACCCCGACTTCAACCGTGGAAGTTGAGGCGACTACCGCTCAGGAGGTAGCGACAGATTCTGTCCCTGTTGAGGGACTTGATGACGAGACCCGTCTGCCGGTCACGACCGCTGAGACGGGTCAAGAGACAAGTGATAATCTTCCTATTCTGCCAAGGGAGGTACCAACTGTTGATAGGATGTTGGGGGTAACAGCGGTGGTCGTTGACATCGATGGTTCCTCCGGGCTTGAGAAGGGTAAGGGTGTAGAACCCTCTGTAGCTCCTTCTACTTGGGGGACCATCTCGACGCCTGTGCCGGCTCCTTCTGTTGCTTCGGCTCCTCGGGCTAGCAGTCCAGCCCCTGTTGATGAAGAGCCCATTGATGCCGAGGTTCAAGCCTCGCTGGTTGAGGTTGGCGGATCTTCTTCCGGTCCGTAAACTGTAGTAGCTCCTCCAACTCCTGCTATGACGCCGCAGGTCCTGGCGGATGCAGACGAGTATGTGAAATTCCTCGTCAAGGGGGTGTACAAAATGCTGCAGAAGGGTGTATCTGCTGTGATGGATGCCAACGGGAGTTTTGCGATGGCAAAAGCTCTGGCAATGCCCTGCATCGAGCTGATTCGTATTCACCAAGGCCACGACCATATGGCCGAAATTCTGGAGGCTTCGGTGATTGAGCTGGACGAGCGGCTCGCGGAACTTCAACGCATCCAACGAAATGACCTCTCCGTCTTAATAGAGGCGGAGAAGGGGAAGTTGATTGCTGAAATTGAGTCTTCCCACCAGGCCACTGTGAGCGATTGGGAGCACGAGGTGGCTGAGACTGAGGCTGCGGTAGAGCAGTTGTCTCAGTCTATGAAGAAGACGACGGAGACGCGAGCTGCGTTGGATGCCAACATCGCGGAGATCGACACCCAGATGCGCCGCCTTGAGGACCAGCGGGCCCGACTCCAGTTAGAAGCTGAACGTGTTCGGGCTGAACACGTAACATTCAAGCAGGAGGAAGCGACTTTTACTCAGCGGACTCTTGCCTTGGCTCAGCAGCGACGACAGCTTGATGAGAAGTATGAGGGCGAAACTTCCGCTGAGGCTGTCGAATTGATGCGTCAAGAGGCCGAGCGTCGAGTTCTGGCAACTGTAGAAACTCGTACCGCTGGCCTGAGACAACGAGTCAGTGAGCTCTCAACCCATCCTGGAGAGGTTCAGGGATTGTAGCTTTTGATGTTCTTTTGCAACCCTCGTTGAGGGATAGTGTAGTTTTGTACTCTTTTTTTTAGAAGAATAAAGAAGTACGCAACTTTTGTGATGTGTTCATTTTTTTTTGTCATGAACTTGATGATTTGTGTGGACCTATTATCTTTTGCGCACCTTGGTTTTTAGGTACAGATAATAAGTTTGAAGGAACCATTATGTTTGCTCAGAGGTAATGTGGACATGGCAATCATTGGGTTCGAAATGATAGAATCTTCCTACTCAGAGGTATTATGGACGTGGTAGGAATGATCTTGGGGGATACGCTGAACAACTCAGAGGTGATGTGCACATGGAAGTTCTGCGATCAATGTACAATAACGCAGGGGTTGTTTGTACAAGATGTTTACTCAGAGGTAATATGGACGTGGTAAACATGAAGGGTAGCGTAGGCTTACGAAGTGTAAGATTCCGCTTTGTAGGGTGTAGAGAGACAACTCAGAGATAATATGGACGTGGTTATCTTTCTACAGGAGGATGCCACGGAATAGCTGGATTCCGGAAGCGTATGAGTTGGTGGAAAGAGGTTGTTTAGGGAAGTACATGTCTGGAGGATGTCAAGAATAGTACTTCTTTAGGAACTTGCCGTTGATGGGCATCATGAACAAGTCCCCGGCGAGGCGGTAAGCACCGTTTGAGTATACCGTCTCTATGATGAAAGGTCCTTCCCACTTGGGCTCGAACTTTTTTGGTGTCTTGTGGGTCAACACCATTGGTCTTCTGACTGCTAAAACCAGGTCGCTAACTTGGAAAGTCCTCTGTTTGACCTTCTTGTTGAAAGCCTGTGATATACGGGCTTGGTAGATTTCGATGCGTTATTGAGCTAGGAGACGCTTTTCGTCAAGTGCCTCCAGTTCCCGCAGACGACGACGTTGATTGTCCTCTTCTGTGAGTTTGTTTGTGATTGCTACGCGGAGTGAGGGTATCTGTATCTCGAGAGGCAGTACCGCTTCGCTCCCGTAGACCAGGGAGAATGGAGTATTGCCTGTTGGGGTCCGTACCGTTGTACGGTAGGCCCAAAGGCATTCGTCAAGCTTTTCGTCCCAGTCGCGTTTGTTGGATGACACGACCTTTTTGAGCAGCCTAACGATAGTTTTGTTGAATGCCTCAGCCAATCCGTTTGCTGTCGGATTGTAGGCGGTTGAGGACACGTTCTGAATGCGATTCTTGTCACAGAACCTGCTGAAAATGTGGCTGATAAACTGTGGACCATTGTCATGGATGATCCGCCGGGGTACTCCGAAACGGTAAATGACATGGTGCTTGATAAAGCTGACCACCCTGGAGCTTTTTACTTCTGCCAGTGGGACTGCTTCCGCCTATTTGGAGAAGTAGTCGGTGATGGCCAGGATGAAACGGTGTCCTCTCGATGAAGGAGGGGTGATTGGTCCAACAATGTCCATGCCCCAGGCTTCGAAGGGCCAGGAGGCGACTGTAGGATGTAGCGGTTCCGATGGTGTATGTATGAAGTCTGCATGAAGTTGGCACGCGTGGCACTTCTTAGCATATTCAACAGCGTCGGCGGCCATAGTTGGCCAGTAGTAGCCCATACGTCTCAGTCGATCTTGCAACTTAGGACCGGGTTGATGAGCTCCACAAGTTCCGTCATGAGCTTCTTGAAGAGCTTCGACTGCTTCTTCGTTGGACAGGCATCGAAGGAGGAGCCCATCGAAGGAGCGTCGATACAGTGTTTTGGTAGCTGTATCGTAGTAGAACCGAAGGGAGCGTCTCCTGACTGAGACAGCTTCCTTCGGATCCTCTGGAAGGATTCCGTAGACAGCGAAGTCGATGAATGGGAACCTCCAGTCTCAGACATTAACACCAGTGTTTGTCGGCATGGCGTGAGCCACCCGCAAGCATAGGTTGTTTCTGGGACAAATCAGGTCTCGGCCAGTCACCGTGACATAGTGTTGAGTTCCAAGGGGCGCTGCCAATGAGGCTGCGAGGCCAGCCAGAGCATCGGCCTCCAAGTTTTGTAAACGGGGGACATGTTCAATGAAGAACCCGGTGAAGGTTGAAATGATGTTCAACGCGACTTCATGATAAGGGATTAAATCTTCATGGCGAACCTCGTATTGTCCCCGAACCTAGTTTACGACGAGTTTTGAGTCGCCGTAGGCTTCCAGATGGTCGACCCCCAGCTGTTGTGCGAGCTGGAGTCCCATGACGAGTACGTTGTACTCGGCAACGTTGTTGGAGCACGGCTTCGAAAGAGAGTACGCACGCTGGATGACCAGCTGATCGGAGGAGACTAAGACTACCCCTACTCCTGCGATGATTTGGCCTTTGGGGCCTGTTCTCGAAGCGCCGTCGAAGAACATCCGCCAAACGGAGCTTCCTTCGGTGACGTTCGATTCTTGGACCTCATCCGGGATATCTTCATAGAGTTTTGAGGATTCTGGGATGGGGTGTGCAGCTAAAAAGTCAGCCAGAGCTTGACCCTTGATAGCCTTTTGCGGAACAAACACCATGTTGTACGGTGTTAGCAGGATCGCCCATGTAGCCAGCCGGGAGTTCAATGATCCTGGCTTCGTCATGAGGACTCTGAGCGGATTGACTCGGGAAATGACATGAATTGTCTGACCCGAGACATAATGACGAGTCTTCTGGATGGCAAACACCAAAGCCAAGCACTCCTTTTCGACGGGGTTGTACCGGTGTTCGGCCCCGATGAGTGTTCGACTGAGGTAGTAGATTGCTTGCTCGTAGCCTGTGTCGCTGTTTTGAGCCAGCAAAGTGCCAAAAGAATGATCCATGGCACGGACGTAGAGGAGAAATGGTTTGCCGGCGACTGGCGCTACCAGGACTGGTGGGCTTGTTAAGTAAGCCTTGATGGCGTCGAAAGCCTTTTGGCACTCCTCTGTCCAGACGTAAGAGACTCCCTTCTTCATGAGCTGAGTAAAGGGTTGACATCTACCGGAGAGGTTTGCTATGAACCTCCGGATATATGCCAGACGTCCCTGTAGGCCCCGAAGTTCTCGAAGGTTCTTCGGAGGGTCCATGTTGAGGATGGCTTTGGTCTTCTCAGGATCAACATGAATGCCTTTCGCTGTGATGACAAAGCCCAAGAATTTGCCGCTAAAAACCCCCAGAAAGGATTTAGCGGGGTTCATTTTTAGTTGATGTGCCCGCATGAGATCGAAGACCGTCTTCAGGTCCTGTAGGTGATCTCCTTTGAGGCGGCTCTTGACTGCGATGTCGTCAACATGGCATTCGACTGTCTTGCGAAGATGTTGACGGAAGATGGTGCTCATAGCTCGCTGGTATGTCGCACTGGCGTTCTTCAAGCCGAAGGGCATTACTGTGTAGCAGAAAACACCCTTTAGAGTCCTGAATGACGTGTGTTTCGCGTCATCGGGGAACATCTTGATTTGATTGTAGCCTGAATACCCGTCCATGAAGGACATACGCTCAAAGCCACATGTGTTGTCGATCATCACATCAGTGATTGGAAGCGGGAATTCGTCCTTCGGGCAAGCAGAGTTGAGATCCCTGAAGTCGATACAGACTCGTATCTTCCCGTTCTTCTTGGTGACAGGAACGACGTTGGCTACCCAATCCGGGTGTTGTTCCTCACGGATGAAGCCGCTGGTCAAGAGTTTGTCTACCTCCTGATCGATGGCATTCATGATGTCCGGACGAAAGCGTCGCTGTTGTTGTTTGATAGGTTTGGCATCAGGTAAGATGTTCAACCTATGCATTGCGACCTGTGGATCGAGTCCCGGCATGTCTTCATAGCTCCAGACGAAGACGTCGATATACTCTTTAGCCAGTTGGATTAAAGATTCTCGATCTTCTCCTTCCAGGCTTTTACTGATGAAGATGGGTTTGGAAGAAGACCCATCCCCGAGGTCGATCTGCTCGACTTCGTCTTCGGTAGGAGGTTCACGTAGCTCAAAACAAGATTCCCATTGTTCTCCTAGGCGTTGGGCCCAGGGTTCTTCTTCGAAGGGTTCCGGCGCTTGGTCTTCGCCTTCACCTTTTTGAGGTTGTGCTGACGTCATGTTAGCTGACAGCACTTTCCTGAAGACTGATTCGATACTGGTATCGAAATCCCAAGTCGATGCTTCGGACGAGTGGGAATGTTCTACGTCTTCTGCATCTGAACTCTCTGGGGTTGATGGCGGCGTGACATAGCCTAACCCCCGTCGAGTCCGATTATAATAGTCCTGTGGCTTTCCATTGGGCATCGAAAGCCGGACAGGGAGATGCCGACCCTTGCCGTAGTTTAAGCCTTTGCTGCTTTTCAGGTCGTAGCCCATCTTTTGGATGATGTGCTTTGCCGTATCCGTGTACCGATAGACTTGTACTCTATCGGTATCAGGTTCGAGCTCGATTGACGGAAGGTCCTGATGACGCTCGACTTTGCCCGAGATGATGGTGCCTTCGTCTCGGCTCCGTGGAAGGATTATGAAGACTCCTTGAGACGGGACTACTCGATTATGATGGACGGTCGTTATTTGTGTTTGCAACGACCGTAGAGCGTTATCTAATGTATACATGGTATTCCAGTGTGGAAGACAAGAATAATTAAAAGACACTCTATTATTGATAAAATACGAGATCTTATCCCGTAGGATTATATTGTCAAAGGAGGGTGCCTCTACGTCAGCCGAGATATATTCACCAAGCTCCTCGTCTGTAAGAACTGGGGGCGGACTAGGAGAGTCCACCACAGCTTTGATTCTGGGGTCTGAGAGGGTTATATGAGCCTTCTCTGACACCTTGGATGACTGCGACGGCTTGCCCTTGAAATGCACCTTGAGAGGCGCCTCGGCTGCGCCTCCGGTGAGTGGTGCCTTCCCTTGTAATTTTGCCACCAGGGGAGCCGATGTTTGAGGTGGCTTTCCCTTGAGGCATATCTTCAGGGGTGCTTCGCGAGCCGGCGCTTTCCCTGATAGCTTGATGCTCATTGGAGGCGCCTTCTGGGGTGGTTTCCCCTTCAGTCGGATTTTCAAGGGGGCGTCGGGAGTCGTCTCAGGCTCCATGTCCGACTCTGTTGCCGTCTCTGCCTCATCATCAGCGTCGTTGGCTTCCTCCTCGTCAATAGGCTTGTACAAGTCAGAATCGGTGAAGTAGGCCTCAATCCCTTTGAAAGGATCGATGTCTGCAAACTCCGTCTGGATGACGCCATTAGTGGATACATACTTCATGCACTGGTGGAGCGTGGAGGGCACCACCATGTACTCATGTAGCCATGGTCGACCGAGCAGGATGTTGTAGTTGACCTCGGCATCTACCACATAACAAGTCACCTCAGTTTTGAGGCTGCCAATGTGATACTTCAGTCGGATCTTGCCCAGTGGCTCGCTCTTGCTAGCATTGAAGCCACTGATGGTTGTATTGGAGGACGCCAGCCGGTACATCGGGATCCCCAGCTTAGATAGCAGCGCCTTCGGGATGATGCTTAGGAAAGACCCAGGATCGATCTGATCCGGCTCACCTTGACCGAGCCAATGTACCCGGTGTAATACAACGGTCGGTTATGTCGGTGATGCTTGAGCAGCATGTCTTGTTGGGTGAAAGTTATGTTTGGGATAACTTCATCCGCACAATGACAGTGCGCACAAGTAGTTGTGAGGTCTTCAGGCTGCTTGACCTGACTGAAAAAGGATTCAGCGTCCTTCAGAGCTTCGCAGAGAGCTTCTCGGGAGTCTTTAGAAAGACGCAGGAGCTCGAACAAAGACAGGCGCGCAGGTGTACTGGCTAGTTGTGCCAGAATATCGAAGTTGTGAGGCTTGGACAGCCCCGAAGCATTCTCCTTCCATAGAGGTCTGTCAAAACGGGCCTCCACCTGCTTCTGCATATTGGCTGCTGATGGCTTAGCTGGACCCTCCTCAGGGATGGTGCTAGGAGGCACCACCTCGGCGGCGGCTTCGTCGGACTGGGAGTTCTGTTGTGCACGTGTTTGCACTGGAAGTACCTCTTCTGTTGAAGAAGAGACGGTGCGGCAAGACTTGATCTTCCTGCCTTTTGATTTGGAGGTAGGGCGTACCTCCGATTGAGTCACCTCGGAGATGATGTCGGGGTGAACCCAGAGGACCTTTCCTCGAGATGTGGTGAGCGGGGTGAGTCCACTCACATTGTCACGGGTAGGTGGTAAGTTTACCACCTCCATTATCGCCTTAGGGATGGGGACGACGCCATCTTGTGTGGTAGTTGGCGGCAAGGTGTCGAACTGAAGCGAAACCACATTGGCTGACACCGTCTTCTCTTCATAGTCGACGGAGATTACATCCGCATTGATCATGCGCTGGATGTAATTTTTGAGGACGTAGCAGTCCTTGGTCGGGTGTCCGACAAACCGATGGTAGTGACAGTACCTCGGGTTGTCCACTTTCCCGACTTCATCGGGCCACTTTGGGTCCGGTAGCTTGATCTTGTCACCCTGCTTCAGTATCTCGAAAAGTTGCAGGGTGTCGTCATCATTGAATGAATAAACCTCCTTGGGTCTCGGTGCCAGTGGAGGCTTCTGAGTAGGCACAGATGTGCCTTTCGAGGCATTAACAGTCAATGCATGTTTCCCCTTTGCTTCTCGTCCGGAGCTGTTAGCTGTGGACTTTTTCCCCTTATCGTCAAAGATGGGGAAGCTGAGACCCAGAAGACGTGCATTGGCCGCCTTCTTTTCTGCAGCTTCAGCTTCGATGATCAGGGAGCTCCAGTCAGGAGGGGGAGTAGAGTTGAGCCAGAGCTTCACTGCAGGCAACATGTTCATGCTGCAAGCGGAGAGGAGCGCATGTTCTGGCATACCTGGAGGTAGCCTGAAGCAGGCCTGTCGGAAGCGTTCGATGAACACCCGAACCGTTTCCTTTTCCTTCTGGCGTATCTCTATGAGAGACGCCATCGTCATGTCTTTCCCGCCGTCATAGAAGCGGTCGAGGAAGAGGCGCATCAGGTCGTCGAAGGACGATATGGAATTATCAGGGAGACTGCAGTACCAGTCATACGCCACCCCTTTCAGGGCCCCGACAAAGATACTGGTGAGGAGCGCGTCCTCCTTTGGAAGATGCCCTGTCTGTGACTGGAAGTACGTCAGGTACCGTCACGGAGAGTCCTTCCCGTCGTATGGGGTGAGTGTTTGTGGTTTATACTTTGGGGATAAACCACCTTGTTCCACTTGAGGGGATAAGGCTGGAGAATGCCCATCTTCTGGCGTTCGTCTTGCCTGTTCTTGGATTCAAAGCGCTCCTGCAGGTCTTTGATCATTTCGACCACATCCTCCGTAGAGCTAGGAGTCGGAGAAGGAGGTACCATCTGGATTGGAGCGTTTGAGGGCTTCGAGGTCCGAGGTGCTTCTGTATCTAAGGGCGCCCGTTGGAGGGGCACACTCGACTCCCCATTAGCTCCTGGGTCAGGACCAGTTGAAGGTGTCCTGATCAAGGCCGACCGCATCTCAAACACTACTTGAGTCAGTGCTTGCATAGAGACATAGAGGGTTTTGAGTCCTCCCTCCAATGAGTCTATGCGCTGGACTATGTCCTGTGGCGGCACATCAGACTCGACATCATCTCCAGCCATGTATACTGTCCTTACACGGCAAGGAGTGGATGGATTGGTTGAGGCTTCGCTTTCGGCCTCACTCTCATGCGGGGGAGTCACTTCTCCTGGTGTTTGGCCACCCCCAGCCACATTCTGGAGTTCATCTTCAATAGGCGCATCTGCAAGGGTCTGATTGCCCTCAGCTCCGTCTTGAATGACCTCTTCGTTTCCAGAACTACCCCCGGCGGTGTCCTGGAGGACATCCTCATTTTGAGGGGCTTCAGGGAGACTAACCTCGCCTTGATGATGAAGATCCGCCGCAGCTGTGCTTTGGATATCTTCGTCCTCGGAAGGAGGCTCAACAGGGGTCTGGCTATCCCTAGCTTTCTCCAAGAACTTCTTTCTCGACCGAGTGCCTTCAAACACTCCAGAGGTCGAGACAGCTGCCTTGGTTTTCCTCGGCTGGCTTTTGGATGAAGACGAAGAATTGGCAGTCGTCTTCCGGATTGATGAGGAGTTGGCGATCACGTTGTATGAAGCAACCTTTGGCTCCTTTTGTGCTGACACCTTCGTCCCAAGGCGACGTCGGAGAGGTGTCGATGATTGCAGCTGTTGGAAGACCGACTGCCTTGGTAGAGCTGCCGCCTTGCAACAGCAGTTGATGGTGACCACCGCACAAGTGTGTCCCGTGAGAGGCGCATCGTGCTTGTTGGTCGACTCTCCTGACCGGCGCTTGTGAGTGATCACGTTGCGCAGGTCGTTGGAGGAGAGTGGTGCCTTCACACCCCTTTCAGACGAATGGCAAGGCCAAACGCCGGGGTGGTCAGGTGAGTGCTGCGCCCCCTGATCTAATACCAAGCAGGCATCACGATCAGTAGTGGGGGAACCACAACATTTGAAGTGACTTGAACGAACCTCAAACGCACAACCAGAGGAGGCACGGGAGTTCAAGACCACTGAGTTTGCCTCACTCGACTTGGTTATGCACGCAGTAGATGCGCCCAAGCGAGATGAGGACTTTGAAGGTCGACTCGTTATTGGTACAGAAGCACCTGAGTCAACCTTGTACAGCTTGCCATCGGCAGCGCGCGTGATTATAAGTGCGTGCCTCTGGCCTGCTGCTGGCATAGCACGTTTATGGCGCATGGCCCGTGCCGCCTTGGATTTCTTCGTACTACCCCGCTGGGACACATAGTACTCAGCATCCAAATTCTCCTCGCCATTACAGCGAGTGAGTCTGTCAAAGACAAAGGCTTTTTGTGGCACATCAGAGGTGATGTGCGGGGCATTGGCTGCGCCCCTGCTCCGTCGACGCATCTTCCTCGCCTGAGAGGGAGATAGCTGGGGAACGCGGTCGGCCGTACGCTTCCCCAAGAGATGCGCTGCATCAGCGGGCGCACCTTGGTTGCTGGAAACGTCAGCAGGAAGGAAAGGCTGGATTGCTGTATCCCCTTCAGTGGTGGTACCCGAGGCGTCGACCTTGCGCACCCAGGCTGTACGGGTCTTCTTCGGCTTTGGCAGCCGCTTCGAAGGACTCGCACTTCCTTCAGAAATGAACTCCTCGTACGCCTGTTGATGGAGGCGCACGACCAGCGTCTTGTGGGAGGAGCCCACCTTCACGTCGTCGGCCTGTGACACGACTTTCTCGGAAGAGGAGAAAGAAGTCCCCAACAGAGTCGCCAGCTTGTTTGCCATTAAAATTGTTTGATTGAAAACTTTAATACAAACAGAACAGTGTTACAATATAGGACTTAGATGTAGTCCTAGGAGTACACTTTTGTTTAAGCTGGATCCTTTAGTGCCAATGGAGTGAGTGGTAATACGTTGACTCCGTTGACGGGCTGACGACGGTTATCGGTTCTCTGAAGGTGTAGATTGCTCTGGGTGCTGGAGCTTGCTGAGAGGAGGAAGACATTGAGTATCTGTATCTGCCTCTCTGGTGATTCCTTGTATGTTTGTTATGGATTCTCTGTGTGTGTGTGTGAAGGAGAAGATCCCTCTATTTATAGTTTTGCAGACTGGCTGCTCATGCGCGCATGTAGGATGCGCCGGTGTGTGGGGACGTCACGTGGAGATTGCTGATGAGGGCGTATGGATGATGCGCCCTGATTGGGAGGTTGAACTCTTCATACTGCTATTGTGAGCCGGCACGTAGCAGAAGAGAAGATCTTTCTGTTGCTGAAATCTTGGACGAGTTGAGTCAAAGGACACATGTCGTCGACTCATGGCTCGAAGATCTCGGATTTGGGGGGGTAGTGATCTGGTGAGCTGCGCCTTGGATTGGACGCAGGAGAAGGCTACGGCTCATAACCTTTAGGAGTTACAAACCATTTAGAGCGCATGGCTTTTGAGGCGCATGCAGGCGACTTTTCTTCTGTCTTTCAGGATCAGAGATCAGTCTGGGGCGCATGGCTTTTGAGGCGCATGCAAAGCTTCAACTGGAGACTCTTCTTCTGTCTTTAGGGATCAGTGAAGGGTCTGAGGCGCACGGCTTTTGTGGCGCATGCTGGTCTGGACGCATGGCCGTAGAGGCGCATGCTGATTTGGACGCATGGCCGTAGAGGCGCATGCGGATGGTTTAAGGGGCCACGTGGCAGTAGCCGTCGGAATAGAGTCATGATGATGCTGACGTTGCCGACGCTTCATTCTCTGAAAAAGCTGTCAACTGTTCAGACTTTGGGAAGCGTGCTGCCAACTCTGGTGTCAGTTCAGTATTTAATGTTTGTGATGTTCGATGGACAGCTGAGTGGGCACATTGGTTGGTGTTCCACTCGGTATGGAGATGTGAGGGGGCGCATCCTCTGTGATGCGCTGGGTACTGTAGGGCGCGTCTGTGTGATGCGCCTGATGCTGGAGGGCGTCTCCATGTGATGCGCTGTTTGGCTGGCGCATCCGACATGTCCTTTAATGATGCGGCTTTCTCGCTCCTCGAGTGCTATAAATAGCCGTTTGGCTGAATTCGAGGCGTCCGGTTCATCCATTTAATGTAAATTCATTGCACAGAATTCGAAGAATCGTCCACTTGGCACGTGGGTTTGATTTGCCCGGCCTATAAATAGTGGCATAGAGAGAAGGTTTGCTCCTCGTTCCCTCACGTACTTCCAACATGAACTTGGATATGCGGGTGCATTCTGTCGACGAAGTGCTTCCGAGGGTGAAGATGAGACGTCGTGTTGTCTTCGATGCACTTGAAGGTGACTGTTACATCCAAAAGACGGAGTCGAGGGCTTCCGAGGCAGGCGGAAGGTGCCTGTTGCATCCAAAGATAGGGATGCTCGGACCTCGTCTCCGTTGTTCCGGAAGAGCCGTAGATCGGAATGGCGGTGCTAGGCTCTCTCTTCCTTCAAAGTGGGTGCCGCCCACTTTGATTGTGTTGAAAGCTCCTTGTGCCATGATTTCGATCACGGTCTTCCTTGGTCTTTGGAGGTTCTTTCGAAGCCTCCCCTGGCTACAGCTTTGTCGTGCTCTTCTCTTCCTTGGTTCCAGCCAGAGGGTTAAATGCTTTGTGTAATCGAAGCACTTATCAGGTGACCCTGGCTGGAAGAGCGGCACATAACTGGGCTCTGCTCGGCCAGGTGAGCCTGGTTGGAAGAGTTGCACATAACTGAGCTGCTTAAGGGATGCTGGGATGCGCCTGGCTGGAGGCGCATGACATCTGCTGCGCCTAACTGACAGCGCATGGTGACTGCTGCGCCTATCGAAAGGCGCATGGTGGCTGCTGCGCCTATCTGGAGGCGCATGGTGGCCGCTGGCTGTAGATCTAGGATCTTTCTTTTGTAGAAATTCTCCTTTGTACAACCTTTTCTAGACATGTAATAGACTTTTATATATATAAATAAAAAGTCCTTCTTCGAATGTCTATGGCTTATTTGATTTTGCTGTCTGAGTTCTGGCGCATATAGTGCCTGGCGCATGGGCTTTCTGGTTGTGAAATTCCATGCTTCTACAATGTTATCTGAGCACCTTAAGTGGACTTGTAGCCTACCGTCGAGTAGGGCGTATTTCTAGCACACTGTCATGTGTTGTACCTCCAAGTCACCTAATCAACTCTCTCAACCTGCGTCAGGATAACATGGATAGTCTGCAGGGCTTGTGACTGTTGGAACATCTCATTACATCTTGCTAGTAAATAGGCTTGTGACAACCCTAGTTAGTTAAAGTACCAAGCCATACTCATTGCTTGGTCGTGAATTATGAGTGGAATCTAGTCTAGTCTTGTCTAGACAGTGCCAGTTATGATTACTTCAGTGCATTACTGTTTATGCTGTACTCTTGTCTATAAATGGTTAGAGTCTAAGCTCTGTTCAGGTGAAGGGTTACAACCCCGGTCCTTGTTTGGTTTACGGGTTATAACTTGGTTACCGGAATAGTTTTTTAGTTATCTTATCTTTTATTTCCCTATTTTCTTAACTCCAGTTTTCTTGTTATTATTTATGTCTTGTGATCTAATATGCTGGTTTAGTTCCTAAGTGAAGCCTTCCTTGTGGTACTTGCTCTTCTGGGTTCTAACCCAACTGGTTTTCTATGGCCAATTTCGGAGTAGCACCCGAGGATCTACCTGCCTTCTAGCTAGATGGTGAACACCAGACGTAATCCTGGCAACAAGTGGGTTCCTTATTTTGCTCTCCCCTTTATTGTAAATTATTCTTTTGAGGCATTTAGCCGTCAAGCAAGTGTTAGCTCATGTTGAAACTTTATTTTTTGTCTGCCTACGGGCTGTTACACGATTGACAAATCCTAGGGTTGATCATGTATGACTTAAACTCTTGCTCGTCTGCGTATTTTGTATGACTAGTTTCATGATCATCTGAATATGTAATGTTTGGGGTGCCTTACTTTGTATGTCTGATGATCTTACATCTTGTAATAATTACTTGCTTGTTGAGATTGAGACACTAGGCTTATTCATGACCATAAGAGACTGTTGGTTTGTAGATAAAACCTCATGCATCTAGACAGCCGTGACCGTATATAGAGGTGGATTATACTTCAATGTACGTAGCTGACTGTGTCTGTCTCTCGCTCTCCAATATTCTAGTTCTGGGGCGTGACACGGTTTAAGTGGTGGCCCATGCAGGTCTTGTAAATCAAGATGTATGGGGGTTTTACCGAATAGATGTCTCAATCAGCACTCGCCCTTGATCTCTACTCGTTTCTCATAATCTTTCTGAAATCTTGACCTGATCACATGCTTATATCCTCGATCTATCTTGGTCCTTCCTTATTGTTTTCCATGTCCTTTCTTCAGTGGCATTGTCCCCGGTCCTGTCGATCAGCCCGGCGGAGCACCTCCAGTGAACCAGCAACAACCTGGGGACCAAGTCCAGCAATCAGGGTAGGCTCCAAA
Organism: Iris pallida; assembly: GCA_029216955.1. Classification (NCBI taxonomy): domain Eukaryota; kingdom Viridiplantae; phylum Streptophyta; class Magnoliopsida; order Asparagales; family Iridaceae; genus Iris; species Iris pallida. The sequence goes on along the minus strand of JANAVB010043111.1, from coordinate 80,283 downwards.
GTTATGCCTTTTGGGGGTCAAGAGCCACCGGTTCAGCCAGTACAGCTTGCAGAACCTGACAATGGAGTCCTGGTATGGCTCATCCTAGAATTGCTTGCATCACAAGATCGTTGGGGCGATGTCCTGCACCAGACAGTATAAGATGCTATGGACAGTGTTGGTTATCAAGGGAACAATGTAGCCAACAACTTCAAGCGCTTGAACCCTCCTTTCTTTAATGAAACTAAAGATGCTATTGCTGCTGATGCATGGCTTCAGGACACAGAGGTTATCCTGGAAGTAGCTAAGATTTCTGAGGATGCGAAGGTGGCCGTTGTACGCCTGCAATTATTGGACTTAGCCCGCACTTGGTGGGCGATGCTAGCAGTGGGTTTGGCGATGCCTGTCTTATGGGAGGTATTCAGCGACAAGTTCCAGACGAAGTATTTTGACACAGTAGCTCGCTACGATCTGCAGACGAGATTCACCAATCTTAAGTAGATGGGAAGGACGGTCGATGGCTATGCGGCCGAATTTTTAAGACTTAGTCGGTTTGCTCCTACCTTTGTGGCGACCAAATTGGACCGAGTACAGTACTTCTAGCAAGGACTCCACCTAGAGATTAATCTAGCCGTGGAGCAGTTTGAGCACCAGACCTTTGATGCTATTTTACGAGCAGCAAAAAGGCGTGAATATACTTCACAAAGGATTGTAGATCGAGCCGGAGGACGAAAGAGGTCCCATGGACAGATGTCCCAGTCATCAACACCAGCCCCGGCAGCTTGGGCTTTAACAATTGGAGCTCCTAGGAGGGCTACCACAGTTTTGTCGGTTCAATACTCGACATCGACGTACCCTCAGCAACAGAAGCAGAAGCAGTCTTCCGCAATGGGCTGCACTCATTGTGGGAAGCCATAACACGTAGTTTTAGAGTGTCGTAGAGCACAGGGATTGTGTTTGGCTTGTAGGGCACCGGACCATAAAATAGGGTCATGTCCGAATAGAGCCAGTTCATCATCAACACCAGTACAGCTGCAGTACCAGCCTCCGAGGTCATTGCCGCCTCAGGCACAAGCCTTCCATCCGAGGTCGCAGTAGTATGCTCAAGCTCAGGTACAAAACAGGCAGAGAGGTTTCCAACAGAGGGGACCAGCACCAAGAGGACTAGGTCAGGCTATGGCTCTAATGGTAGAAAAAAACTGGCATCAGGTGAGGTGGTGGCAGGTACCATTCTCGTCAACTCTTTTCCAGCATCAGTATTATTTGATTCGGGTGTATCGTATTTATTTATGTCTGCACGATTCGCAACACGGATAGGACTGGAGCTTGAGTCATTATAAGTAAGGCTCAATATACTTACTGGTAACGGTCTTATGGGAGTATATAGAGTCTACTCCTCGTGTCGAATTGTAGTTAGTAGTAAAGAATTTTCTGCTAGATTGATAAACTTTTCGATGGCTGACTATGATGTGGTCCTAAGAATGGATTGGTTGAAGGATCAATACGCAAGAATATACTGCCATATTGGCAAGATAATTTTTGGTATTCCAGGCGAACCAGAGTTTTTATTTTCCAGAGGCGAAGTAGAACCTTCTCCACCAGTATTGCGAATGGCAGTAGCAGAAGCAATTTAATTTCCCAGAATAGTAGAAGAGTTCTATGTTGTATTTTCTGAAGAGCTTCTAGGCATGCCACCAGAGAGAGAATAAAGTTTACTATTGATTTAATTCCAGGAACGACATCAGTGTCAGAGAGTCTACAGAATGGTACCATCAGAGTTGGAGATCATGTACAAGATGATTGAAGAACTCAGAACCAAGGGATTCATTTTTGCTAGTGGATCACCTTGGGGAGCCTCGATGCTTCTTGAGAAAAAGAAGGATAGTACGTCAAGATTATGTGTTGATTATTGTACCTTGAATTCCGTAACAATCAAGAACAGATATCCCCTACCAAGGATAGATGATTTATTTGATAAATTCAGTGGGGCAGCAGTATTCTCAAAGATTGACTTGCGGTCAGGGTACCATCAGATCAGAGTCAGAGAGCAAGACATACCGAAGACAGCATTCAGATCGAGGTATGGACATTGGAAGTTCCTTGTTATGCCATTCGGAGCGACCAATGCGCCAGCGGTAATCATGGATCTCATGAATCGCATATTCATGCCTTACTTGGATCAGTTCGTGATAGTGTTTATAGACAACATCTTAGTCTATAGCAAGAATGAAGCAGAGCATGAGCAGCATCTTCGAATAGTCCTTCAGATTCTCAAAGAGCACCAGTGGTACGCGAAGTTCAGTAAGTGCAAATTTTGGCTTGATCACATTTCGCACTTAGGTCACATCACCACCAGAGGTGGAGTGGAAGTGGACCTTCAGAAGATAGTGGCTATAGAGACATGGCCAGTACCTAGCGCCGTCGTAGAAGTTCAGAGTTTCCTAGAATTGGCCGGCTATTACTGACTATTTGTGTCGAACTTTGCTCAGACTTCAGCACCATTGACGCAGTTGACCCGTAAGGATGTACAGTTTGCCTGGACAACAGAGTGTCAGAGTTCATTCGAGAAGTTGAAGCAAAGATTGATGACGGCCCCCATTCTCACACTTCCAGATGGGACTGGAGAATTTTTTGTTTATTGTAATGCTTCCGACAGAGAATTGGGATGCATCTTGATGCAGCATAATAAGGTAGTAGCATCACGTCAGCTTCGTGATCATGAGAGGAGTTATCCAACCTATGACTTGGAGTTATCAGCGGTGGTTTTAGCACTTAAGCTTTGGAGGCATTATTTATATGGAGATCGAGTAGAGATTTTCACCAACCATAAAAGTCTTAAGTATGTGTTTACCCAGAAGGATCTCAATATGCGTTAGAGAATATGGCTATAGTTACTGGTAGATTATGATATCAACCTGCAGTATCCTCCTGGAAAGGCCAACGTAGTTGCAGATGCGTTGAGCAGAAGAGCATGAGCTTATTTTCTAACAGCACAGCTAAAGTTATTAGCAGAGCTTCAGAAGATGGGAATAGAAGTAGTTCTTTCTACCAATGTGGCATTGATGGCTAGTATGCAAGCTCAGTCCAGTATAGTCGAAAGAATTAAGATAGCTCAATCAACAGATTCTAAGCTTCAGTGGCTTAGGACAGAATGTGAAGCGGAACGAAGACCAGGCATTCACGAAGATGGTACACTCGGACATGGAAGATGTCTTTGTGTACCTAGTGGTGATATCATACAAGAGATCATGGCAGAGGTTCACAGTATTCGATTCATCCTGGTGGTACGAAGATGTATCATGATATCCGTCAATATTTCTTCTGGAATGGCATGAAGAGAAAGATAGCCTAGTTTGTCTCTCGTTGTTTAGTTTGCCAACAAGTTAAGGCTGAACATCAAAGACCAGCTGGACTTCTTCAACCTTTACCGATTCCAGAATAAAAGTGGGAGCATATCACTACAGATTTTGTAACTGAGTTACCTAAATCCCCAGCTGGAAGAGATGCAATATCGGTCATAATTGACCGACTCACGAAGGTAGCTCATTTTTTACCTTTCAGAATTAGTCAGTCAACATATCAGCTTGCAGAGATGTACCTCAGGTAGATAGTCAAATTGTACGGAGTGCCAGTCAGCATCGTGTCCAATAGAGATTCAAGATTTACTTCGCACTTTTGGCGGAGTCTTCAGAAGAGTTTGGGGACTCGTCTCAAGTTCAATTCAACTTATCATCCGCAGACAGATGGTCAGTCGAAGCGCACGATTCAAACTCTCGAAGATATGTTACGATCATATACACTTGACTTTGGTGGTTCGTAGGAAGATCACCTGTACTTGGTAGAGTTCTCCTATTATAATAGTTTCCAGGCCAGTATCCAGATGGCACCATTTGAGGCACTGTATGGCAAGAAGTGCAGATCACCTTTAGCCTAGGATGGTGTAGGCAAGAGGCAGATGCTTGGTCCAGAGATGGTTATGCAGACTATCGAGGTGGTCAGACAAGTTAGAGATCATCTTCGAGTTGCATAAGATCGTCAGCATTATTGGATCGATTCTCATCGGCACCCTCTTGAGTTTTCTATCAGCGACCACATATTCCTTAGGATCTAGCCTACCTGTGGCATCATTCGATTCGGCGTACGAGAAAAGCTTAGTCTCAGGTATATAGGGTCGTTTAATATTCTCGAGCGAGTAGGTGATGTGTCCTATCGTCTCGCTCTTCCACCGTCGTTACGTGAGGTACATGACGTATTTCATGTATCCCAATTATGATGGTACATTCCGGATCCGAGCTATATTCTTGATTATTCGGAATTGGTTGTTGGTACCAACTTTTCGTATGAGGAAAGGCCCGTATCCGTATTGGACCGAAGAGAGAAGATACTCAAGAACAAGACTATTAGTTTTGTCTGTGTTGCTTGGGGTCATCACTCTTTGGATGAGTCAACCTGGGAACATAAGGATGATATCCGGTCGTGATACCCCCACCTGTTTGACTCATAAGGTATAATGTCTTCCTTATGCCTTATGCTTTTACTTCCTTGCTTGTATGAATGTTTGCTTGGTTGACTCCTAGTCATAGATTGCCAGTATTAGTATGGCTTGCCCCGACACCTCTAGCCTCTTAATTTAATTTCGAGGACAAAATTCTTTTAAGGTGGGTAGAGTTGTCACTCCCGTTTTTTGCTGTACTTATTTTCAGTATACGTATACGGATTTCTGATATTTGTCAGGTGGACCGTAACTAGACTTGTCTTGCTTAGTCTAGTCTTGGTTTAATATTGACTTAGTTTATTTTAATTTGGTTTGGTTCAATTTGACTTGGCTTGGCTTGGTTTGTTTTGGTTTGAGATGGAGAGATTTTGTATAAAAATGAACTCCTTCTCTCTCCTCCATTATTTACATTTACTTCTTCATCTTCTTCATTTACTCCTCCCACCTACCAAGCCCTAGGCAAGTAAAACTTGCTTTATGATGGATCTCAAGTTTTATTCTTCCATTCTCTTTCTTACTTGATTCTAAGCCTCTTTATAACTTGACATTTTTGGGTTTGATGGATTGATTCTTATAGATCTAAGTTTGTAACATTTTTAATTTTCCTTGATTTTGATCTCTAAAACTTGGTTATTATTGAGATCTAATGGTTCAATGTTGTAGAAAATTCAATTCTACCCAATTTTGGCTTTTGAACAGCTTGATTTCGACTTCGTATGAGAAAGTTATGCCATTTTTATGTTCATGGGTTCCCCACACCATTTTCATGTTCATAGGTTTCCCACACCTTTTCGCGTTCATGGGTTCCCCACACATTTTTTGCCGTGCAACGTGCACCGTGCTTGTGTGCAATGTACGTCGTGGGCATTTTTGCTCGCGTGCGTAGCGTAACTTGCGTGCCGCGCACAATTTTCTGTCGCGCAACGTGCACCGTACTTGCGCGCAACGTGCACCGTACTTACGCGCAACGTGTATCATGGGAATTTTTGCTCGCGCACACAGCGCAACTTGTGTGTCGCACGTTGTGCACAATTTTCTGCCGTACAACGTACGTTATGGGCAGTTCTGCTTGCGCACCAGTGCGCAAATCACTCCAAATGACTGTTTTTGCCCGTTTGAGCTATTTTGTAGCTAAAATCTTGAAAAACTCAAAACATGAAAGTTGTAGATCTTTGTCTTAACTTCAAGAATCTTCATGTCTCACTTTAATCAGAATTCATATATGACTTATGGTTTCAGTTACACTTGGGTGCTCTTGATCTTCTTTGCATGTTTTCTATACTTGGCCTAAATTGCGACGACCCGACTTAACCACTAGCCGGTATTGAACTAGTGACTTGGACTTGAGCATGATAATTCTAGGCTATAAACCAGAACTTGACATGAACATGATAATATGATCTACCTTGACATGATAATTCTTTTTAGTGGTCCGTTGGTGACGTACTCTTGACATGATAAGGAACCTAACATGACATATAAGCCTTGAATGCTGTTGCGACGACTATCTCAACTCGTTCAGTAACTCTTATCTTGATACCGTGGATGATTATGCTTGTACAAGCTATATGTCTCGTTTTGCATCATGTTTAGGACATAGATTCCTGATTACCACGGTCAGGGATTCATACTAAATCTGACTAGGATAATGACTAGATTGATCAAGTAGCTCATAAAGAGATTTTTCAGTCACAGACAATCCTGTTATCTGAGCGCCATAAGTGGACATGTAGCCTGCCGTCGAGTAGGGCGCATTTTCAGCACACTGTCATATGTTGCACCTCCAAGTCATCTAATCAACTCTCTCAACCTGCGTCAGGAAAATATGGATAGTCTGCAGGGCTTGTGACTGTTGGAACATCTCATTGCATCTTGCTAGTAAATAGGCTTGTGACAACACTAGTTAATTAAAGTATCAAGCCGTACTCATCGCTTGGCCGTAAATTATGGATGGAATCTAGTCTAGTTTTGTCTAGACAGTGCCAGTTATGATTACTTCGGTGCATTACTATTTATGCTTTACTCTTGTCGACAAATGGTTAGAGTTTAAGTTCTATTCAGGTGAAGTGTTACAACTGTCATGCCCCGATTTTTGTAGAATCGATAGTCGTCCCTCGGGCATGATGCCGTGCGAACCTAAGTTACGATCGCACAAGGCGTAGTCATAAGGTCATCCGAAACACAACATCAAGTTAGAGTACGCAGAGAAATTGTTTGACACATTTGAAAAAGAAGTAGACTTTTCATTGATATTAACTTTTCATTTAAATTGACTCCATTACAATCATTGCCGCACGGGCTACAACATGACTCAAATTACAAAATCAACACTGATGAGATGGTCGTTCCATATATTACACCCCTTTTTACAAGAAAAATAGTTACACTTTCCACCTACGATTGAGGGAAGCCGAGTCGCCATCTATTCTTTTTTGTATTGAGTGCGGAGTCTTCAAAAGGATTTTAGAACACAAGCCTTCACACGCGGATGAGGCTTCAAAAAGGGTTCACGTCGCCTTGAGCTTTTAGGTGGCACGCCCTTCGTGGTTCGGGGTACCTACATGGAGAGCGAGGATCATTAAATTACACTTTGCATTGGTGCGTGGCTATTTAAGTTCCACGCTCTCATTTGGTTCACTACTAAAATCTGCTCAATTGTTAGCAACGTTAGATTAACGTCGATAAATTGTGTACATTTACGACGTTTTATATAAACGTTGCTCATAGTCGCTACTAGCGACGACCTAAGCGACGTAACAACGACGTATATTAAGCACATGACCCAGTCGTCGTGAAACGTCGCTGGGACGTCGCTAGTATTGACGCATTTAGCGACGGTAGTTTAAGCGTCGCTAAATTTTAATTATATTCCCGCCCCAACGTTTCATTTTCCCCTATTTTCCTCTCTCACTCTCTCTCCTCCCCGGTGTTCTCACTCTCTCCGGCGGCGACTCTCAATCTCTCCAGCGATGACTCTCACTCTCTCCGGTGACTCTCCTCCCTCTCTGGTACGTGACTCTCCCCCTCCCTCTCTCTCTCTCTCTCCGTCTGTTTTGGTTGTTGGTGGTTTGGGGGGGTGCGGGTGGCTCGGAGGGAGGTGCAGGGGGGGATGCGGGTGGTTTGGGGTGAGTGGGGGTGGCTGGGGGGGTGGGGCAGGGGGACGAGGGCTGCTGGGGGAGGGGTGCTAGGGTTAAGGTTAGGGTTCGGGTTAGGGTTTATTTCCCATTCGGCGCTCTCACTCTCTCCGGCGCTCTCACTCTCTCCGGCGACTCTCCTCCCCCCCTCCGGTGCTCTCACTCTCTCTCCTCCCCTCCGGCGCTCTCACTCTCTCCGGTGCTGTCACTCTCTCCGACGACTCTCCTCCCTCTCCGGTACGTGGTACTCTTCCCCTCCCTCTTTCTCTCTCACTCTCACCGGCGCTCTCACTCTCTCCGGCGCAGAGAGGACGAGGGCGGCTGGGGGAGGGGAGCTAGGAGTAGGGTTCGGGTAAGGGCTAGGGGTGGTGTGGGGGGGGTGGCTTGGTCATGGGCACCGATAGTGCCAAAAAATCTGATAATTTAGTAATAATTATTTGTTTTCCGACACCGAAAAATGTGATACTACGATTCGAACACACCGATAGTGCCGATATTTGTAACAAGTATTTTTGTCGGTTAGTTAATTAGTAACATGGTGATGGGGACATATAGTCCCTGCAGCCATTCGACTGGCGAGGCAGAAACTATGTAGTCGTAGTGGTGAACAAGACATAGTCCCTGCAGCCATTCGACTGGCGAGGCAGAAACTATGTAGCCGTAGATAAAGTTGACTGTCCTGTGACCCTCATCCCTCATCAATGATGATACGACAACCTATCACTATATCTTATATAGTAGTAGATGACGTTTTAGTATTACATTATGTGAGTTCATCTTGATTCTGTTACATTCTTCAGATACTACATACTATATTCGATAAGAACGTATACTACACCGTATGTACAGAACGTATACTAGATTAAAATTGCCCACTACATGTCTACTCAATGCATCACAATTTCCACGAGATAGTTCAACCTATTCACAATCGAAGGGGACATTGTGCCCTAGATGGGCTCATCCCAAGCACCATCTTAGAACAGTTAGAAGCTTCCCTAATATATCTTCCTTATGAGTTAACGACACTTTGTTTGATAAGGTAATAGGTTTAAAAAGTAAAATTGGCATATATATAATCAATTAACAAATTTAATCATTATTGCATCGACAAGTAATTCACTTGCAGGCATTCCAATATACTACTTTAGATACCGACGATAGATCATTATTCAAGAAAGACAAAGTTTAATAAAGCATGCTGAGTTTACCTTAAGGTAAACAGTTTAATACCGAACACATGATAGTACGAAGAACCCTTGATTTGTACTCAACACGGGTACATGTGCGCAACCCCTTCACTGAGGGTGTGCATGCTTACATAAGTGTCGAATAATTAGAAGATGCAATGCAAGTTATGAAGTAAGTTTGCAATGTCTTAAAAGAAGTTCTAACGATGAAGAATTTTGATACCATACCTCGTCACCATGATAGGTCCCAACATTGTTTCTCTCCAAAGCAAAGTCCATCTTAGCCTATAAGCTATCTACCTCTTTTTCGTGCTCCGATTTCTCAACTGGTTGTGGGTTTTCGTCCCCGAATGAGAAGATTGGCGGAAGCAATTTCTGCCAGTCCTCAACTTGAGATTCAACCTCAGCATCGACAGGAGACTTCTCTTTAGTAAATTCTTCGGGGAGCTCCTTGTTGTCGTTCCAGATGGTACTCTTGAGGATGTTGAACATTTCGCCTTCCTTTAATGACCGTGCTGCCTTTCTCTTCGACGTCGTCGGCCTCACTTCATCTGCCCCCTTCCCTGTCCCTCTCGTTATGTCGCGAACCTCTTCCTCTATGCCATCAAAATCAGAATCCTCGACTCTCTTTCACTTCTTGGATATTGACCCAGCTTCCAATCTCTCATTTCCCTCCGGGTCCACTCTACTCCCAATCTCATCCTCTTTTACACACGGATCTACAGAATCAATGCCATCCAAGGAAGGCAAAACTGAATCAGCATTGTCTTCCGGATCATCCTCATCAAGGCATAACAGGCTGCTCAACGTGCCCAGCTTCTTCAACTTCTTGCTGGCTGCAGATTCGAAATGGGAACGGGTCCTCTTTGCCGGTCCGGAGCTTTGACTCGCACTCGTCGTCTCGCTACCGATTTTCTCTCCTCCTCTGACACGGGTCATAAGAAAAGAAATTTCGTTCCTCTTCTTCACATAAACATTATTGCCGCCTTGTACTCGAGCCTCCTCGTATGTGACGCTATCCAACTTCTCGGTGCCTACATTGTCACTCGAATCTCCCATTCGACTCGTATTGTCCTCTTCTTCGACTGTCTTTTTGCTCCCTATCTTGCAATCATCTGCTATCACCGCCGACTCATTCGACTCCTTCTCCGAGTCTTCCTCCTCCTCCTCCTGCTCGGAGTCATCGAAATTATCCTCCTCATCATCGAAATACTTTGCGTAAGAAACCCTTTCCTGCTTCCCGGAATGCATCCTCGTCCTCAAGCGTCTAGCGATCGTCCTCAAGAGTCTAGCCGGTTTCGGAGACTCCTCGTCATTGCTGCCATTCTCTTCACCGGATACCTCCATCTTCGGCACATCGAAGCCACCGTCACCGACGACCGAGTCGCTATCCTTGGTATGAGCTTCTTTATTCTCGGCGGAGGCATTGCTGCTGAGGGTACTTCCCCTTGAACATTAAGAAGCTCATACCAAGGACAGCGACTCGGTCGTCGGTGGCGGCGGCTTCGATGTGCCGAAGATGGAGGTGTCTGGTAAAGAGAATGGCAGCAATGACGAGGAGTCTCCGAAACCGGGCTAGACGCTTGAAGACGACCGCTAGACGCTTGAGGACGAGGATGCAGTCCGGGAAGCAGGAAAGGGTTTCTTACGCAAAGTATTTCGATGATGAGGAGGAGAATTTCGATGACTCCAAGGAGGAGGAGGAGGAAGACTCGGAGAAGGAGTCGAATGAGTCGGCGGTAATAGCAGATGATTGCAAGACAGAGGGCAAAAAGACAAGCGAAGAAGAGGACGATACGAGTCTAAGGGGATATTCGAGTGACAATGTAGGCACCGAGAAGTTGGATAGCGTCACAGACGAGGAGGCTTGAGTACAAGACGGCAATGATGTTTATGTGAAGAAGAGGTACGGAATTTCTTTTCTTATGACCCGTGTCAGAGGAGGAGAGAAAACCGGTAGCGAGGCGACGAGTGCGAGTCAGAGCTCCAGGCCGGCAAAGAGGACCCGTTCCCATTTCGACTCTGCAGCCAGCGAGAAGTTGAAGAAGCTGGGCCCGCCGAGCAGCCCGTTATGCCTTGATGAGGACGATCCGGAAGACAATGCTGATTCAGTTTTGCCTTCCTTGGATGGCATTGATTCATTAGATCCGTGTGTAAAAGAGGAAGAGATTGGGAGTAGAATGGACCCGGAGGAAAATGAGAGATTGAAAGCTGGGTCAATATCCAAGAAGCGAAAGAGAGTCGAGGATTCTGATTTTGATGGCATAGAGGAAGAGGTTCGCGACATAACGAGAGGGACAAGGAAGGGGGCAGATGAAGTGAGGCCGACGACGTCGAAGAGAAAGGCAGCACGGTCGTTAAAGGAAGGCGAAATGTTCAACATCCTCAAGAATACCATTAGGAACGACAACAAAGAGCTCCCCGAAGAACTTACCAAAGAGAAGTCTCCTGTCGATGCTGAGATTGAATCTCAAGTTGAGGACTGGCAGAAATTGCTTCCGCCAATCTTCTCATTCGGGGACGAAAACCCACAACCAGTTGAGAAATCGGAGCACGAAAAAGAGGTAGATAGCTTATGGGCTGAGATGGACTTTGCTTTGGAGACAATCAATGTTGGGACCTATCATGGTGACGAGGTATGGTATCAAAATTCTTCATCGTAAGAACTTCTTTTAAGACATTGCAAACTTACTTCATAACTTGCATTGCATCTTCTAATTATTCGACACTTATGTAAGCATGCACGCCCTCAGTGAAGGGGTTGTGCACATGTACCCGTGTTGAGTACAAATCAGGGGTTCTTCGTACAATCATGTGTTCGGTATTAAACTGTTTACCTTAAGGTAAACTCAGTATGCATGTTAAACTTTGTCTTTCTTGAATAATGATCTATCGCCGGTATCTAAAGTAGTATATTGGAATTCCTGCAAGTGAATTACTTTTCGATGCAATGATGATTAAATTTGTTAATCAATTATATATATATATGCCAATTTTACTTTTTAAACCTATTACCTTATCAAACAAAGTATCGTTAACTCATAAGGAAGATATATTAGGGAAGCTTCTAACTGTTCTAAGATGATGCTTGGGATGAGCCCGTCTAGGGCACAATGTCCCCTTCGATTGTGAATAGGTTGAACTATCTCGTGGAAATTGTGATGCATTGAGTAGACATATAGTGGGCAATTTTAATGTTCTCTAAATGTTCTTCAGATACTACATACTAGATTCTCTAAATGGAAGGATATTATATATTGACATTGTTCGTTGCGGATAGTATTTTTCTTTATATTTTTTGTATATTCTGGAATGTATTGTGCGTGCCGGTGTTAAGTGTTCCACCGAGGGTGTCGGCGAACCCATGGATTGGATTATGTATTCTGTATTTTGAATTCTGTATGTATTTTGGCTCAGGCTCCAGCTCCAGCACCATTTGCTTTCTGGAACCTATTTTCTTATATTTTCTTAATTTAGCGGCATTTTTAGTGAATTTAGTATTCGTCGCTACATATTAGCAACGTCAGGATATGTCGCTAAAAGTGTCGCTAAATTCTGACGTGGCAACACGTGGCACCAAATCTGATGACAGCTCGTCGTCGCCAAAACGTCGCAAAACTGTCGCTAAACGGCGACCACGCGCTAACGTCGCCTTTTATGTCGCTGATTAGCGTCAAATAACAAACGTCGCAAATAAAGCCGCTAATTAGCGACGTCGTTGACGTCGTGAAATAGCGTCGCCCTAGCGACGTTTTCTCGTTTAGCGACACATTTTTTTCCGTCGTTCCTGAAACGTCGCCCTAAACGTCGCTAAATTGAGTTAGCAATGTTTTCGCTGAGATTAGCGACGTATTTAGACGTCGCTAATCTGACAAATTTTTGTAGTGGTTGAAGAATTTATATGACTTAGCTTGTGAATGTTTCTAACCATCCTAATGAATTTCAAACAAGCATATGACAAGCATAATATGAAATATGTTGAGACTTTCCCACGACGGACCGCGCCGCGCCTTATGAGACTTACCATGTTCTTCCCTGTCAATTGTTATCATTTTTTATATCAAGTGCAATATTACGTGTGATTGGTCACTGACACCACAAGCCATCCCGGACTTATAGCTTTGTTAGTCGGGGCCCTTTCAATGCAAGTAGCGAGCCCTGCTGAAAGTCTCCGCCTAACTCGTGCTATCATCCAGCACAGCTATACCGTGTTTCCTCCTAGGCCGAGTCGGTCCCGTGGCCCCGGGTTGTCGCTCGAGGAAACTTTCTCCTTGTCGACAAGTTGTCCAATGACCGAGTTAAGACAATATTTAGTTATTAAGGTCTACCCTACATTCTTTTTGAAACTTGATCATTCTACCGTGTCCGTGCCCTTGCATTTATTCTTTCATCCGTAACAACACTATCGATTTACCTAAGAAGGGGTCGAGAAGAGAAGGGTCAGCCACTCACCTTGAGTTTACTTCAGGCGAGAAAACTTGTTGGTCGCGCTAGACGTCGCCTACGTAATTACCTAAAATCGCACAAGCAACCGATTAGAACACTGCATTATTCAAGAAGTTCGATAGGAAATGCGATTTCGAAATGCAAGCCATGAAAACCATCGAAAATATTCACGAAAACGCATTCAGAAAACAAAGCCAAAACCAATGCAAGCGGCGTGAAAAGCAGAGCAACGAGAGGTCTCTTTCGACTCAGCCGCAGAGTCAATCCTTGAGGCGCAACCCACTGAATATGGAACTTGGTTCCGAAGAAGACATTCCATAACGAGGAATGAATCTTAATTCAACCGTTCCCGTTCGATCGACTCGATCGATACCGACCTATCGGTCCCGACCGAATCGATAGCGATAATGTTCCTTTCTCGCGCACCCCGTGGACGGAGTACGGGGCACGATGTAGGGATGGGGCACTACCCTATAACCAACTAAGAAAAAGTTTTGTCCTCGAAACTTAAGAATAGAACCTACCTCTACGAGAACAATGAAGGAAATTTTCCCTTTATTTCTGACTCAAGCTCCCACGTCGACTCTTCGACCGAATGGTTTCTTCAGAGGACGTGGATGAGAGGAATAGCACGGTTGCGAAGAAGTTTATCGTTGCGCTCCAAGATTTGTACTGGGTCTTTGACATATGACAAGTCCGCCTTCAGGTCCAACTTATCCAAATCTACCACATGGCTCGGATCGTGCACGTACTTCCGCAATTGTGAGACGTGGAAGACGTCATGTACCTCTGACAATGTAGGCGGTAATATGATTTGGTAAGTTACCGGGGCGACTCTCTTCAATATTTCGAACGGACCAACAAATCTTGGGCTCAATTTCCCTTCGTACCGAACCTGGAAACTCCACGCATGGGCATGACTTTTAAGAATACATGGTCGCCTTCTGAGAACTCGAGGTGGCGTCGGTGCATATTGGTATAGCTCTTCTGCCGGCTTTGTTCTATCTTCAATCTCTTCCGTATCAACTTAACCTTCTGTACGGTCTGCTCCACCAGCTCCGGACCGAGTATCTGCCGTTCCCCGACTTCATCCCAGCAAATGGGCGATCTTCACTTCCGGCCGTTCAAAGCTTCATACGGCGCCATTTGGATGCTGGACTGATAGTTGTTGTTGTATGCAAACTCGGTCGGTGGTAGATGAACGTCCCAACTTGACTTCAGGTCGATCGCACAGAGTCGTAACATATCTTCGAGAATTTGGTTCACCCGCTTTATTTGGCCGTCAGTCTAAAGATGATAAGCTAAGCTAAACTTCAACTTGGTCCCTAATACTGAATGAAGACTACTGCAGAAGTGCGTTACAAACCGTCCATCCCGATCCGAGATGATAGATACTGGGACCCCGTGCAGCCAGACTATTTTATCAAAGTATATCTGAGCAAGGCGGTCGATGCTCCAAGTAACTTTGATGGCGAGGAAGTGTGCTGACTTGGTTAGTCGATCGACTATGACCTAGATGACGTCATTCTCTCGCGGTGTCCTCGGCAAACTAACAACGAAGTCCATAGTGACATGATCCCATTTTCACTCTGGAATGGCAAGGTTCTGCATCTCCCCGTTCGGTCGCTGGTGCTCGACTTTGACTTGCTGACAGGCCATGCACTTTGACACAAAGAGCGCTATGTCCCTCTTTATACCGTGCCACCAAAAGACAACGTGGAGGTCCTTATACATCTTGGTACTACCAGGATGCAAAGAATATTTTGCATAATGCGCCTCCGACATTATCTCCTTTCTAAGTTCCGCGTCATCCGGAACGCATAGCCGTCCCTTCACTGGCATCACCTCCGACTCGTCCTAAACAAAGTCGGACGCTTTTTCTGTCGATATCAGCTTTCGCATCTTCTCCAGGTATGGGTCATCCTTTTGATCAAACTTGATTCTCTCCAACAGGCTCGGTTCTACCCGTAGTTGCGACAGTTTCACGTCTCTGAAACGAACTCGGAGTTCGATGCCCATTCCTTCCAAGTCACGCAGCAGTTGATCGTTAATGCATAACGAAGCTAAGTACTTCCGACTCAGCGCATCCGCTACCACATTTTCTTTGTCCGATGTGTAGTCGATTGACAAGTCATAGTCTTTGATCAGTTCGAGCCATCGCCTCTGCCGCAAATTCAGTTCTTTCTGGGTGAAGAGATACTTGAGGCTTTTGTGGTCCGTATAAATCCTGCACGCCATGCCATAGAGATAGTGACGCCAAAGCTTCAATACAAACACAATCGCCGCTAATTCTAGGTCGTGCGTGGGGTAGTTCTTCTCGTGCGGCTTCAACTGCTGGAAAGCAAAAGATATCACCTTATCCCGTTACATGAGCACACACCCCAAGCCTGGCCAGAAGCATCGCTGAAGATTTAAAATCCCTCTGTCCCTTCAGGAAGAGCAAGTATCGGGGCCGAAATGAGCCGTTGTTTGAGCTCATGGAAGGAAGCTTCACAGTCGTCTGACCACTTGAATGTGACTTCTTTTTGGGTGAGGCGAGTCAACGGCGGTGCAATCTTTGCAAAGTCCTTCACGAAGCATCGGTAGTATCCCTCCAAGCCTAGGAAGCTTCGAATTTTGCTAACTGATACGGGCCATCTCCAATCAGTGACTGCCTCAACTTCCTTTGGATCGACTGCGATGCCTGCGGTGGAGATGATGTGCCCAAGGAATGAGACGTTGTTCAGCCAGAATTTGTACTTGCTCATCTTTGCATACAACTGATTCTCTCGAAGGGTTTGGAGTACCGTCCGCAGATACTCTGCATGTTGCACTCGATCCTTCGATTAGACGAGGATGTCGTCGATAAAGACTACTACGAATTTGTCAACGAACGGACGGAACACCCGATTCATTGGATCTATGAAAACGGCAGGGGCGTTTGTCAGACCAAACGGTATTACCAAGAACTCGTAGTGGCCATAGCGAGTGCGAAAGGCAGACTTCGATACGTCATCTGGCTTGACTTTGAATTGGTGATAACCCGATCGCAGATCAATCTTCGAAAATACTGTTTCACCTTGGAGCTGGTCGAACAAGTCATCGATGTGGGGCAGGGGGTATTTGTTCCGAACGGTGGCTTTATTCAATTCTCGATAGTCGATGCAGAGCCGCATCGATCCATCCTTCTTCTTCACAAATAGCACGGGCGCACCCCACTGTGAGACACTCGGACGGATGAATCCTTTATCAAGTAATTCTTGTAGTTGTGCATTCAATTCTTTTAACTCTACAGGGGCCATTCTGTACGAAGATTTTAAGATCGACCGGGTGTCCGAAAATGTATCGATAGTGAACTCTATCTCTCGATCGGGTGGCATGCCGGGTAGCTCGTCCGGGAACACGTCTGGGAATTCTGCTACAACGTCGGTCTGACCCACGTTTGTACCATCCTGTCTCATGTCACGACGGACGCCAAGTAGCCTTCGCATCCGGAATAAAGCAGCTTCCGAGCAGAAATTGTCGAGATCACCATGCAGGTCAGTGATGCTTCACCACATGAATATCAAAATTCGGGCACTCCAGGTATGCAGAAGGTGACGCTCTTTTCTGCGCAGTCGATGGTGGCGTTGCAAGGATCGAGCCAATCCATGTCCAGTATGATGTCGAAGTCCTTCATATCTAGAACTATCGCATCAAGACCGATCTTTTGACCCCCAATACATATGGTTCTACCCCCGCATGCTAAGTTTGTTAGTAGTGGCACGTCCGAAGGCATACTTACGCTAAGACCAAGGTCTAACAACATTACAGGAAATTTGTGCTCCGCGGCGAAGTCCGCCGATATGAAAGTATACGAAGCGCCTGAATCAAATAACACACGAGCAGGTACATTATTAAAACTGAATATACCTGTCATGACAGTGTCGAAAGCGAACGCCTCATCTCGAGTCAGAGCAAAGACACGCCCCTGTGCATTAGGGCATCGGGCTTGGTTGTTGGGTTGAGTGGGCTGAGGAGGTCGGGGCGCCTGTCCTCGATTCTCTTGACGGTGTGGTTATAGTGGTGCGTTGGGATTTGGTCTTCGAGCCATACAATCTGCAATTTGGTGCCCCCTTTTTTCGCAAAAGAAACATCTCCCATCTAGGACCCAACAGTCCCTTTCAGTGTACCCGTGGCGGTTGCACTTGGTGCAGGGAGGAGATGGGTTCTATCATTTATAGCCGCCGTTATTTGGACGCTTTGACGCGTAATTGTTGCCTCCCGTATAGCTAGGACGTTTGTGATTGGAGTGGCGCACAACGTCGTCAGCAGCATAAGGATGCAGGCTCTTAAGGCGGAGAGCGTGATTCAGAGCCTCGCCCACGGTCTTGTACTCCAGGACCCCGACATGCGCACCGATAGAGCGTCGCAGACCCACTTCGAACCGTCGCACACGACACTCCTCTGTAGGCAGAAACTCACTAGAAAATTTGGACAACTTGTTGAATTCTGTGGCGTACAATTCTACTGTCCGGTTCCCCCGCCTTAACTGCATGAATTTATTCTCCTTCGCTTGACAAACGGCTGCCGGAAGGTACTCGACTTCAAAAGCTTTGCGGAACGTGACCCAAGAGATCGATGTTGTGTTGTTGTCGCGTCGGATTGCTCGCTTGTGCACGGCCCACCAGTCGTATGCGTTCAATCGTAGTTGAAGTTGTGCACAGGCGACTTGCTTTGATTCTTCAATGCTGAGGAGCTCGAAGTGATCTTCCAGCTCTTCCAACTAGTCGATCGTCATAGAAGGGCCTTCGGTGCCGCTGAAGGAAGTGCGGCACAATTTCTTGAATTCTGGCACTTCAAAGTTGTACTTTTTCGGTGTCGTAGGTTGACGCTCGGGCTCCACCGTGTCGACTTCAATGGGTTAGAGAATTTCCGTTGGCCACAATTGTCTGGACGATCTGCTACAGGGTATCCTGCTGCTTTTGTTAAAGTTTAGCATGTGCGTTGAAGCGAGCTTCGAACTGGGCCTGTCGTTTCTCTGTCTGTTGATGTCGATTCTCGGACTAGTTCCGCTGCGACTCTATTAAACGCAGCATCCTTTCGATGGTATCGTTAGAAGGTCCAGCCCGCGAACGATATGAACTATTAGAGCCGCTAGAAGCACTCTACTCTCGCCCGACCGTGGGTTCCGGCACTTCTGTGATACGAAGGCAAACACATCAGTCATAAATTATTACGAACTCATTATATGGAACAACTTATCTCATCGATGCGAGGTCAAAGGTTTGAAACTCTAGACGTGAGGCCAAAGGATGTAAAGCCGTGCTCTGATACCATTATGTCACGTCCCAATTTCCGTAGAATCGATAGTCGTCCCCCGGGCGTAATATCGTGCGAACCTAAGTTGCAATCGCACAAGGCGTAGTCATAAGGTCATCTGAAACACAATATCAAGTTAGAGTACGCTGAGAAATTGTTTGACACATTTGAAATGGAAGTAGACTTTTTATTGATATTAACATTTCATTTACATTGACTCCATTACAATCATTGTTGCGCGGGCTACAACATGACTCGAGTTATAAAATGAACGCTGATGAGATAGTCGTTACATACAGTGCACCCCTTTTTACAAGCAAAATAGTTATACTTTCTACCTGCGATCGAGGGAAGCCAAGTCGCCATCTATTCTTCTTTGTACTGAGTGCGGAGTTTTCAAAAGGATTTCAGAACACAAGCCCTCAAACGTGAACGAGGCTTCAAAAAGGGTTCACGTCGCCTTGAGCTTTTAGGTGGCAAGCCCTTCGTGGTTCGGGGTACTTGTGTGGAGAGCGAAGATCAGTACATTACACTTTGTACTGGTGCGTAGCTATTTAAGTTCCACGCTCTCATTTGGTTGAATAATTTATATGACTTTGCTTGTGAATGTTTCCATTCATCCTAATGAATTTCAAATAAGCATATGACAAGCATAATATAAAATACGTTGAGACTTTCCCATGGTGGACCGCGCCGTGCCTTATGAGACTTACCATGTTCTTCCCTGTCAATTGTTATCATTGTTTGCAAAAACAAAAGTATAAAACTTTATTGATACAAACTGTAATAAAGATTACAAGAATTCTGGGAAAATTACAACTATAGAAATCCAATCTTGATGACGATTGCTCTATTCCTTGGACGATGTGAACTTTGAAGACGAAGCCTTTGAAGTTGAAAACAACTCTGGAAACTGAAGGCAAAAGCCTCTGAAGTTGAAGACAAAAGTCTCGGAAGAATGCAGCAGCACTTTGGCAAGAACTCCTTAACTCTCTGATTTCTGATCTCTGATCTTGATCTCCCTTGAAATGAAGACTTGAAACTCTATTTATAGAGTTCTGAAAATAACTAACTTTCAGTTATTTTGGACTGCGCAAGCTGATTTGTGCAGCAACTGGTTTGCGCAGATATGGACTGCGCAGGCAGTTACTGGATCGTGGGTCAACTATCTGAGACACATGGCATTATTTGATTGAAATGCGCATGATCGTGCATAGACAGTTGCCACGTAATGGGCAATTGATGGCATGAATGCCACATGTAATTTATCAGTTATGTTGGTAGAATGCGCAAAGTGAACTGCGCATACACTGGTTTGCGCAGACTCAGACTGCCCAGGCTTCGTTTGCGCAACCACGGATTGTGCTGCCAACTGTCAGCCGTCCTCGAGCACTGTGCGGCGCCAAAAACGAACAGTCTCCTCGTTATTCGTATTGTCAGCTGTCAAGAAGATCTGATTTGATTCAGTCAATGATGATTTCTGCCACGTCAGCCTGCGCAATTGGGAACATGCGCAAACCAACCTGCGCAAAGTGACGTCTGCGCAATCTGTTGTCTGCGCAACTCATCAAAATGATAAATATCTTGAATTTTTGACTTTGTTGATTGATGCAACTTGATTTTTTAGGACCTACAAGACCCCCTTCAAAGTTTTCGAAAGTTGATTATAATCAAAATTTCGAAATACTTTGAATTTTTGAATGTTGAATCATTTTGCGCAATATGATGAACTGTATGCGCAAAGCGAATAGACCACAAGTTTAGGCGCAATCCGAGGCATCCATTTCGTATTTCAAAAACTATAAATACCCCTCTTTTCGTTTTCAATTCTTTACTTTGCAATCTTTTGAGCTTTTTGAGAAGAAAACCCTCACTGTTCTCCTCCTCCGACGATTGTCATGGCCCCACGATGATCAAATGCTGCCGCTGCCGCCGCCGCGAAGGGAAAAGCTCCGGCCGAGTCTTCTGACAGGGTTGTACGGCGAGCTTCCCGACACGAATCCGCACACCCTGCTCTGAGAGGTAGTTGAACCGATCGAAAACCCCTTCTTAGGGTGATTCGACTCCCTTGAAACTCATCTCTTTTTAGAGATAAGTTCATATTGCGCCACCCTTTTTAGGGTTTCGGTTGCATCAACTATCAGTTCTTCATTTTTATGAAGGCTGCATTCTTGCGCAAATTATTGATTTGTGCTGACAGGAAGTCAGCGCAAACAATTAAGTTGCGCAGATATCAGTGCAAACCATTGCTTTGCGCACCTTTAATGATGTGCAAACTGATATTGCGCAAGTCATGTCAGCGCAATCTGAGGTTGCACAAATTATGTCAGCGCAGTCTGAGGTTGCGCACTCTAATGTTTTATGTTTAAAAAAAAAATCTTTGTCTTGGACTAATTTTCATCTGTTTGTTGATACAGTTGAAGTCAATGAAGATCCAGATTACGAACATTTTGTGGGAACCCTTACAGAGTCTGAATACAAAGAAGATCTGTCTTATGTCCATTACCCTCAGTATAATCTGTCGGCCTCCCGTCAGGCTATATTGATTTCTCAGGACAATGAAACTTTGATGTGTTTGATGAACGGACAGCCTTTAGAATCAGCTGATGCTGTAATTCACAAAAAACCCTTATTCCTATTCGGTGACGCCTTTGAGAGAGCCTCTCAGCCTAGGCCAAGGATGGAAGATAGGGTAGTTCACCAGCAAGATAGATCTTTTTTTATACCCGACATCGCTCGCTACCTTCCTTTGTCACGGTACGCTCATGCAAGCTACCCTAGGAAGATGGATTGGAATATCGCTCTATTTCAGGATGCTCGGGCAGGAAAAATCTTCGTAAAGAAGGGGCCACAACATAAGGATATGTTTTATAGCTCTTCCGACAGATATAGTGTCCTACTAAGAGGCTTAAGACCTGGCTGCATTCCACCAGAGAACTCCTCCATGCTAATGCCTGTTAGGACACCAATATTCGCAAATGAGTTTGCGAAGGTTGAAGGAAAATATCCTGAGCAAGATATAAGAATGACTGGATTGGTGAATCCAGACTACAAGCGATGGAGTTATATCGCGAATTGGGTTCTGGGAAAATTCCAAGACAGACTCCAACAAATCAACCTGTATGAAGCAGTGCATGCCACTGTATATGGATTTGCTCCTAATCCTCATATGTTCTTAGCCTTAGCTGAGAGATACAACTACAGGACCGAAACTTTCATTACCCCAGTGGGAGAGATGGGCTTTGCACTCCACGAGATGAAGTATATCTCGTACTTGCCTATGGCAGATGCTCCGTATGAGGAGTATGTACCAACAAATGATGAGTTGAACAAGCTCAGAAAAGAGAATCCAGAGATGGTGACAGTGTTCGAAGAACTATTGTGCCATTACAAGATCTGCTCTTTATTTTACAAGAGTGCCACTGCCAATACTTGTTATTCTTCAAAGTGGCTACCATATCTGTTTCTTAATCATATAGAGGAGAAGAAAACCAAGGAGAACGATAAATGCTACCCAACCTTTTTCAAACCTTTGAGCCATACAGAGGTCAGAAAGTTAATGGAACAGAATGGTCACTTTGATAAAGAAGTGAAAGATGACCATGAATATCCTCCTTTGAAGAGAGGAGATAATTTGGAAAGTTACTTGAGAATGGGCTATAGGCCCATGTCAGAAGCAGCACAATTGGCGGGATTCTTAACATACTGGCTGCGAAGGTTCGTAGTTCCCGGATCCAGTGCAGTGGATCGTTTTCACCGTGGCGTCTTGTTTGCAGCTGTTAAGCTAGTCTTCGGTTATAAAATGGACTTACTATCAGCAATGACCTGCAAGTTGAACGCCAGTCTTCGTTTATATGTTGACTTGATGTTGAAAGCGAAAGGAGAGAGAGAATTCCCTCGCTTAGAATTGCCATATACATATTTGTTTGGATGGTTGCTTCTTCACTATCCAACTCTAATGGATCCTGGCATGGGACCAGTTGACGGTAGTTTTCTTCGAAGGTATTCCGATGGAAAATGGAAATATACTTCCTTAACTGAGTGTAGATTTATGTTGAATCTGAACAGAGGCTGGAACTTCTGCTGCGCTCCTTTCCCTGCTGGGTATGATTAGATGCCCACGAATATGGTGGATTCAAAACTACAACCTCTAACTCGTGTCGCTTTTGAATGGTTGAAGACAATTCGACCATCTCATTTGGTCTACCGATTCGAAGAAGAGTGCTACTTAGAACCATACCTCCCAAGCCGTTTTGCTCGACAGTTTGGGTATGATCAGTTCCATATAGGGAACGCAATTACCTGCCTCCAAGGCAAAGGTTATCTGATAGACGGAGCTAGGGCTTGGGCTTATTACAATGCCCATGATAAAAAAGCCACTTTCTCCATGCCAGCAAAGACTACTCCTCAGGGTCCTCGAATGCTTTTTACATACTCCGTGTTTTACACATCAGCGAATACTTTTGCCGAGAATTTCAATCTCGCAGATAGTTTCGCCACTGCAACAAGATTGAGAAGAGGGAGAATTGCTCCATCGATCCCTATAAATGAGGAGGCGCAGGAACCGACAGATGCACCTCTGAAAACTACAAGGGATATTATATTCCCCCAAGAAGTAAATGCACCACTTCGTATTTCTCTGAAGGTGGGTAAATCTCCTAAGAAGAAAAGAAGAAGAGAGGAGCCTCCTGCTCCTGTGGCGAAGAAGAAATTGATTCTTGATGTTTCTTCTGAAAAGGTGACTACCAGATCTCAATCCCGACAATTGGCCGAGACATATCAAGAAGTTGCCACCACACCAACTTCCGTGCAAAAGCAAGCAGAGCCAGAAAATGTAGAGAGTCCTGTTAGACCTCTACACAGAAAGAAAAGAGTATTCACCAGAAGTGTCTTGGAAGAGTCTTCTTCTATACAACTCCTGACTTCAGTAGATGCTGCTGCAGGACTTCTAATGGCATCTCCCACACCTGCTTCTGAATCAGGGAGCAAAACTCTCGAGGAGAATGAACAGAGGAGAGATTTTGCCCCAAGAATTGAAAAGCCTAGAGAACATATCTTAGAGAAAGAACAAAGTGTTGTACGACCTCATTCTCCTATTGCAGATATTACTCAACCTCCTCCTACTCCTAGGACTCTTCGTGAGGACGAAGACCGTGAAATGATTGCAGCTCTGGAGGACTGTAGTTATAGTTTGCAGGAAGATCAGGCTGCCACTAGCAGTGGAAATGCAGCAGTAGAAGAAGAAGAAGAAGAAGACGAGGAAGGTTCTTCATCTGAAAATGTTGATGAGTATTTACAAGATCCTAAAAAGGATAATGAAGAACACAATTCTCTTGATACTGTCGATGATATTTCAAATCCTAAAAAGGATATTGAAGTAGAGGCATCTGCAGAAAAAGCTGTCGATGTTGAGATAGAAATATCTCCTGAAGAAGTAGCCGACGAAGGTGTGCTAAAAGAAAATCCCGCCACCGACCCTCAAGGTACAAAACGAGATTTAACAATCTTTTCTTTTTTTTAAAATGAACTGATAACTAATATCTTCATTTGCAGATCTTGAGACTTTGCCAACACCTCCAACGGACCTGATTATGGTGCCTATACCAACGGTGGTTATTAGCAGTAGTCATCATTTATCTTGTGGTTCTGAGGCGGGCAGCAGCCAGGCTGTTGCAGCTGAGGCTACTTCTGTTCAACGGTATTCCATTCCAGTAAGGAATGAACTCGTTGTTAGACCAAACCAAGGTAACATTGCTCTTAATTTGATCTTTTTGTTCATCAACAATCAATTAGTAAAATAACAATTTTACTTTTGCAGAAGATCAAGCAGGAGGAGCAACCAGCTCTACTCTGGCTCCCTTATTTAAAGAGCCTATTGTCCAACCTCAAAGAATCGAGCAACCTGTTACCCCGTCTTCATCAGGAGTAGCAGCGACTCCTGGAACTCTGGCCATCAATCAGCAAGTGGTCCAGTCATTTACCCGATGTTTCTTTGAGTCGCTGGGATCTCTCGTCCGTAAAATGATAGAGAAAGAAGGGGCTGACTTCATTATGGTTAGGAAGCCCACTTCTTTCTTGATAAGAGCCATAAGAGACCAAGGAGACGAAGCTCAGGCCACTCTTCTTGAACATATATTAAATGAGTTAGAAGTCTCTATTAAGAAGTATAAAGAACTCAAGAAGAAAGATGTAGACTCTTTAATACAAGTTGAATTTGAGCGACTGGCTCAAGCTGCTGATATGGAAAGATTAACCCTTCAAAATCTATTAGAGGCTCATTCAGCAAAATCAGCTGAATGTAATTCTAAGATAGAATCAATTACTTTGGTGGCTGAAAGCAAAGGACGGCGACTTGCTGAATTGAAGGCAGAAATTACTCGCCTCCAACAAGAATTTGAAGAAGAAACTGTTAATCACCAACTGGTGATTGAACAATTTTATGCATTGATTGAAGAAAGGAATGAGTATGAGACCACTCATGGTGAAGAGATCACTCGCAGGACAGTAGATATGCCCATTTTTGATGAAGAAAGTGGGATAGAGGAAGCAAGAAAGATAGTAGCGTCAACACACGAAGAAGAGCTGCAGTCACTAAAGCAGCAAATTGACAATCTGATTGTCCCTCCTTCTTGATTTTGTATTTGGGTTTTGTTGCTGTAGCTGCATTTTTGTAATGTCTCATTTTTTTGATATAAAGGACATTTTGTTGTGACTCCATTATTTATTGCATATCTTATTCAGATATAAATAATAGATAGATATGATATATTTATTGACAACTTAATCGAAAACGACAAGTTGCTGATATAGAAGATGAACGATCATGAATCGTCAATGTATATGAAAATGAATGAACGGAAATACCGTCAAGTAATGATGAAAGAATGGGTAAATCGTCAAATGATGGTAAAATGAATGAGTTAACCGTCAAATGATAATAAATGAACGGGTTAACCGTCAAAATAGATGAACGGATGAACCGTCAGATATTAACGAATGGACGAACCGTCGGATGAGTGTAATAAATGAACGGATAAACCGTCAGGTGTTTAATGAACGGACGAACCGTCGGATGATGATAAAGGAACGGATGAACCGTCAGGTGTTTAATAAACGGACGAACCGTCGGATGAATGTGATAAATGAACGGATGAACCGTCATGTGAATGTATCGCTTCGTTAGTTGAGGAACTTCTGCCTATAAATATAGCAGAAATCTGACAGGAACGAACACTTCTACTCTTCAACATAAAAATGTCTTCTAGCGAAGCATCTAAGAAGACTGAGATTGCCCCGAAAGTTCGGAAGGGCATTGAAGATCGTCCTGCCGATCCAATTCAGCCGAAGGAGGCAGAAGTAGGTAAGGGTTCGTCTGCACCCCAGCCACCGCGGGACATTTTGGACTTCCTGCTCGAACCAGGAAAGACTAAAGAAGAAGAAGCCATGAGGATGGCCGCCTACAAGTTTCTTGTGGGATCCAGCAAGGAGGTTCTCGGCTCTTTTGCTGACCGCTTTTTTGAGAAGGACGGCAGTGGCCCTCGTCCCAATGTAGAAAAAGATGATAGTGACCTTTAATATGTACTATCATATAATAAAATTTGAATTTTATTTATGAACTTGATTCTGTCTGATAATTTACAAGTATTTACATTTATACATAATACTTCTTTAAGAATTTGCCATTGATAGGCATCATAGCAACTCGACCATCAAGTTCTGAAAGTTGATAAGCTCCGTTTGAGAAGACTTTGCTTGCAACATAGGGACCTTCCCATTTCGTATCGAATTTCCCTTTACTCATATGAGTCATAGTCATAGGACGTCTGACCGTTAGAACAAGTTCTCCTTGCTGAAAGGCTCTGACCTTCACTTTACGATTAAATGTCTTTGAGATGCGGGCTTGGTATAACCCAATATGCTGTTGAGCCATTAACCGCTTTTCATCCAATGCCTCTAACTCTTGAAGTCGAAGAAGGTCATTGTTTTCTGTGGTGAGCTCATTGGCAATAGCAATCCTTAAAGAAGGAATTTGTAACTCCAAAGGAAGGACAGCTTCACAGCCATACACCAAAGAGAAAGGTGTAAAGCCTGTGGGATTGCGGACTGTAGTTCGATAGGCCCAAAGACACTCACCAAGTTTCTCGCTCCAATTCCGTTTGTTAGTGGATACAAATTTCTTAAGGAGCTTAATAATGGTTTTGTTAAAGGCTTCAGCTAAACCATTAACAGCAGGATTGTAGGCCGTCGAAGCAACATTGTTAATCCGATGATCATCGCAGAATCTAGTAAACTTCTGACTAATAAATTGAGGTCCATTGTCATGAATGATTCTTCGAGGTATACCGAATCTATAGATGACATGGTGTTTAACGAAGTTAATGACACTGCTAGTCTTGACTTCAGCCAGAGGTATAGCTTCAGCCCACTAGGAGAAGTAATCGGTTATTGCCAATATGAACCGATGTCCTCTAGAAGAAGGAGGATTAATAGGACCTAT
This sequence comes from Iris pallida, assembly GCA_029216955.1. Classification (NCBI taxonomy): domain Eukaryota; kingdom Viridiplantae; phylum Streptophyta; class Magnoliopsida; order Asparagales; family Iridaceae; genus Iris; species Iris pallida. The sequence goes on along the minus strand of JANAVB010043111.1, from coordinate 53,262 downwards.
GATGTCCATACCCCAAGCTTCGAAAGGCCAGGAAGCAGCAGTCGGGTGTATGAATTCCGAGGGTTGATGAATGAAGTCTGCATGGATTTGACAAGCACGACATTTCCTTGCATATTCAATGGCATCTGATACCATAGAGGGCCAATAGTAACCCATACGTCGGATACGATCCTGTAACTTAGGACCAGGTTGATGTGCTCCACAGACGCCATCATGAGCTTCACGCAACACTTGTTTGGCTTCATCACCAGCTAAACAGCGTAGAAGAAGACCATCATAAGTTCGCCGATAGAGTGTTTTGGTGGTTTGATTGTAATAGAATTGTAGAGATCGACGTCGAACGCTTGTAGCCTCCTTAGGATCTTCAGGGAGTATGTCATGTACTACGAAATCGATAAAAGGAGTTCTCCAATCGTCATCAATAACATTGACTTCAGCAAGATTGCTAAATTCAATATTACGATTATTTTCAATACAGAACAGTTCTCGGTTAGAAATAACCACCACCTGATGTCTTTTGATAGGGATGGCTAAGACAGCTGCAAGATTGGCTAAAGCATCGGCTTCAGTATTGCAAGCTCGTCGAACATAGTCGATGAAGAAAGCTTTGAATGATGTAGCTATATTGATTACAGCTTCATGATAAGGCACCAGGTCTTGATGACGGAATTTATAGGTTCCTCTAACCTGGTTCACAACCAGTTTAGAATCACCATAGACTTCCAGATATTCAACATTCAGTTGTTTAGCTAGCTGAAGGCTGACAAGTAAAGCATTGTACTCTGCCACATTGTTAGAGCAAGGTTCATCTAAAGAGTAGGCTCTTTGGATAGTTAATCCGTCTGGAGAAACGAGAACAACTCCAACAGCTGCCACAATAGCACCATTTGGTCCAATTCTTGATGCACCATCAAAGAATAGACGCCAGGTTGGAAACTCTTCGGAAATCATGTTGACTTCTAACGTCTCGTCAGGAATTTCGTCGTAGAGTTTAGATGTTTCAGGCACATGATGAGCTGCTAAAAAGTCCGCCAGCGCTTGACCTTTGACAGACTTTTGTGGAAATACACCATGTCATATTGAGCTTGCAGGATTGCCCATGTAGCCAACCGAGAATTAAGTGTACTAGGTTTCTTCATGAGTACTCGAAGAGGGTTAACTCGAGATATAACATGAATAGTTTGACCAATGATATAATGCCTCGTCTTTTGCACAGCAAACATGAGAGCTAGGCATTCTTTCTCGACCGGACTATAACGATGTTCAGCACCAATCATAGTTCGACTAAGATAGTAGATAGCTTGTTCATGGCCTTCTTTGTTCTTTTGGGCAAGTAAAGCACCCAATTAATGGTCCATAGCACGAACATACATCAAGAATGGAATGCCAGAGATAGGTAGCACCAAAACTGGTGGGTTCATAAGATATTGTTTGATATCGTCAAATGCTCGTTGACACTCTTCAGTCCAAACAAAAGATACACCCTTCTTCATTAATTGAGTGAATGGTCTACAGCGTCCAGACAAGTTTGAAATGAATCGCCTGATGTACGCAAGTCGGCCTTGGAATCCTCGTAGCTCTTTTAGGTTGCGTGGAGGACGCATCTCTTGGATGGCTTTGATCTTCTCGGGATCCACGTGTATACCCTTAGAGGTAATGACGAAGCCAAGAAATTTGCCACTAGAGACACCCAAGAATGACTTGGTGGGATTCATCTTGAGCTGATGTTGACGCATGAGATTAAATATTATTCTTAAATCTTGGATGTGATCTTCTTTTAGACGACTTTTGACAGCAATATCGTCAACGTAGCATTCGACTGTCTTACGAAGATGTTCTCTGAAAATGGTACTCATGGCTCGTTGGTAGGTTGTACCAGCGTTCTTGAGACCAAATGGCATCACTGTGTAACAATAGACTCCTCGAGGAGTGCGAAAAGATGTATGCTTTTCATCTTCAGGATGCATTTTAATCTGATTATATCCGAAGAATCCATCCATAAAAGATATTCGCTCGAACCCACAAGTATTGTCAATCATGACGTCTGTGATAGGAAGAGGAAATTCATTTTTTGGACATGCTTCATTGAGATCTCGGAAGTCGATGCAGACTCAAACTTTTCCAGTTTTCTTCAGAACTGGGACGACATTGGCTACCCAATCAGGATGCTGCTCTTCTCGAATAAAGCCACAAGCGATGAGCTTCTTGACTTCATCATCGATTGCGTCCATCATTTCAGGCTTAAATCGCCTTTGTTGCTGTTTGACCGGTTTAGCATTAGGAAGAATGTTCAGTTTGTGAGTAGCAATCTTGGGATCTAAACCTGGCATGTCTTCGTAACTCCAAGCAAAGACGTCTATGTATTCTTTAATAAGAAGAATCAACTCTTGCTTATCTGCTTCTGGAAGATTCTTGCTAATAAAGATTGGCCGAGGTGACTCTCTTTCCCCTACATCAATTTGAATTAGTTGATCTTCAGTAGGAGGTTCTCTTTGTTCAAACCGGAGTACCCATTGGTTATCCATATATTGAGCCCAAGGATCTGTTTCCAGACTTTCTTCAACATCTTCATCACAGCCTTCTGGTAGTTCAACGGAGACCATGTTAGAAGATACGATTATACGATGGACTTCACCGATGCTGGTATCGGAATCCCATGATCTGGAATCAGAAAAATTAGAACGTTCTTCACTATCTGATTCAGAAGTCGCTGGGGATAACAGTGGAGAAGAAGTATATCCGAGACCTTTCTTGGTCCTGCCATAATACATTTGTGATTTTCCGTTTGGAACTGTTGTACGAATGGGAGTTCGTCTACCTTTACCATAGTTAAGGCCGCTCTTGAAGTCGTAACCCATCTTTCGGACGATGTCTTTTGATTGTTGACTATAACGATGGAACTGGAGACGTCCCGTATCGTTAACTTTGCTATCATCCGTATAGTTAATCTTTGTTTCCGGTCTTTTATATAAAAAATGTTGGACTTTCACCTTTCTTCAAAGAAGGGTGAATACGGTAAGAATCATCTGGATCTTCAAGTGAGACTTCTGTCTGAAGAGATTGTACAACTCCCAGTGTAACTAATTGGAAGCTATCTAACATATCCAAATAACTTTTAGTATAATAAATAACATCAATATACTGGAAAGTAGGTGCTTTTTTATTGATTTGTACATCAGTATTTACAACAGGACCTTTAACCTTAGCAGGTTTGGTCAAATTGATTACAAGAGGGGGAGAAGAAGAACGTGGAGGAGGCTTGTTACGACGGAGGTCGATAACAAGTGGCTCAGAAGAGGTGAGCTCTTTTTTTTCCTTATTGCGATTTAGATCAACAACAAGTGGCTCAGAAGGAATGAGCTGCTTTTTGTCTTTGTTATGACGTAAGTCGATAACAAGTGGCTCAGAAGAGGTGAGCTCCCTTTGATTTTCATCAGCATCAACTGATTTCTTTTGAACTGGTAAGTGAATAACCAGTGGCTTGGAAGATTGAGGATGAGAAACTCGCCCCTTAACAGGTATGATAAGAGCGTCTTGAGGTACTACTTTTTGATCTTCTTCAGTATCCATAGCCAATACCACCTTCATAAACTCGTCTTTGTACATACGAGCATCGTTACAATAAGCTTCAACACCCTTGAAAGGATAAAGATCTGCAACTTCTTTGTGAACTTGTCCTTTGTCATCAACATATTTAAAGCATTGATGAAGAGTTGATGGAACGACATTGTGTTCATGGAGGAATGGCCTTCCCAGGAGAGCATTGTAAGAACAACCATGATTGTCGATGATATAAAAGGTCACCTTTGTGCGAAAATTGCCTATTTGAAGTTTCAGGCGGATCTTACCCAAAGGTTCACTCTTTCCTTGGTTAAATCCCAAGATAGTAGTGATTGCAGTTGAAAGACTATGCACCAGTATCTTCAACGCATCTAGCATAGTCTTTGGCATGATACTAAGTGCAGATCTTGGATCTATCAAGATACGATCGACCTTCATTGAATCTACATATCCTGTTTAGTAAAGAGGACGATCATGTCTATTATCTTCCATTAGCAAATCATCTTGAGTGAAGGTAATGTTTGGGATCAGTTCCAAAACACTATGACAGTGATGACAAGAGACTGGTTCTGATTCTGGCTTTTTGAGAAGAGTTAAGCAAGTTTCAGCCTGCATCAGAGCTTCACTTAGAGTTTCTCGTGTCTCCTTGGAAAGACGCAAAAGTTCAAAGATTGACAACCTAGCCGGTGTATTGGCTAATTGAGCCAATATATCAAAGTTGTAAGGCTTCTCAAGCCCAGTAGGAGATGACTTCTTTAGAGGTTTGTCAAATCGAACTTGTTGCTTGCCTTTGTCAGCCGTTGTTGGCTTAGGAGGAATTGATACTACAACTGGTGAAGATGTAGAAGAGACCTCTTCAGCAGATGCAGGTTGTGCCAGAGCAGGTTCGGAAGAAGAAGCGGGATCCTTTTGACCTTCAGAATGATCTTTCAAATAGGCTTTTCCTGATCTGGTGCCTAACAGAATTTCTTCGTCAACAATGGGATCAAAAGATACCATGTTGCAGATCTTGGTTTTGCCTTTATAACGAGTTTTCTCCTTGGAAGAAGAGGACACCTCAAATTCCGGAGCAAGATCAGGATGGATCCACATAATTTCACCGTTGTCAAGAGATAAGGGAATAAGACCTTCATTGGATGGAAGCGGGAGATTCTCAATCTCAAGGGTTGCTTTAGGAATTGGAATGACACCATGCTGTATCATCTACGGAGGGAAATCCCCAAATTGGACTGAAACCATATTTGCAGTAACAGTCTTCTCATCTTGTTGTAAAGTGACTACACCAGCATTGACAAGCTCTTGAATCTTACCTTTGAGCACATAGCATGCTCGAGTAGGATATCCAATGAATCGGTGATAGACACAATACTTGGGATGATCAGTCTTATTGACTTCATCAGGTTTCTTTGGATCAGGGAGTTGAATTTTATTGCTTTTGAGTAGACATTCAAAGATACTTGCAGTGTCATTTTCGTCAAAGGAATATTCCACCTTCGGACGAGGTTCCCTCGGTGGAGGTGCAGAAGGAGTAGGAGTAGATGTAGGTGGGGCCACATTGACAGCCAAAGATTCTTTATTTTTGTTCAAGTTAATGTTCAAAGTCTCTTTTGCTTTGCGATTGTTCTGGCGATTGCCACCACCTGAATTCTGATGCTCATCGCGATCAGGGTTAGACATTTGTACCCCCAATTGTTTGAACTTGTCGGCACTTACTTCAGCAGCTTTGGCGTTGACGATGAATGAGGGCCAATCTTGGAATTGGGTTGATCCCGTCCACATACTGATAATAGGTAAAAGATTTGCTTTACAAGTATCAATAGTGACAGCAGCTGGAGTTCCTGGAGGCATTTTTAAAGCTTCACGGCGGAACCGTTCAATAAAGCTCTCAGCAGTTTCATTATGTTTTTGTTTGATTTTGTTGAGAGCTGACATAGTCATATCATTAAATCCTTCATAGAACCGTTCCAGAAAGATTTGTTTGAGACCTGAAAAGGATGTGATGCAACCATCGGGCAAACTTCTGTACCAGTCGTATGCTACGCTGGCTAAACAACCGACGAACACTCTGGTAAGAAGAGCGTCATTTGGCTGAAGTTGAACAGTCATTACCTCAAAATGATTGATGAATTGACTCGGGGAAGTACTGCCATCGAACAGAGAGATTGTAGGGATTTTATACTTTGGGGGAAACGGGATGTCCTTCCATTCAACCGGATAGGGCTGTTTAATCCCCAACCTTTGTAGATTGTCTTTCTCTTTAAATGCTTCAAACTGGGTTCGTAAGAGTTTGACAGCTTCATTGGCGTCTTCTGATGAAGAAGAAGGAGCAGGTTGAGTTGTAGTGGTAGGAGGAGGAACAGCGTTGTAAGCACTACCCCCAGCTCCTGACTGGCTAGGCGCAGTTTGTACTTGCACTTGTACAGGAGGCATTTGGGGAGGCACTACCCCTAGCCCAGTATTGGCAGGTATTGAAGATGCTATGATCTCTGGACTAGTAATAGGTGCATTTGGTGGTGTAACATGCTGTGCTACAATGATGGAATGCATACTAGCAACCATCTCAGCCATGGTTTTTAATTTGTCTTCGAGTGCAGCAATTCGCTGTTCCTGATTTGCGGAGGTTGAAGCATCTGGATCATCGGTGACAACATAAGCCGTCACTTCTCTTGGCACAGTAGAAGATACTGTTTGTTCAGAACTTTCACTGTATGCATCATAATCAGAGAACGAATCATCTCCTGACTGAGAAACAGGAAGATGACCTGAAGGGTTTTGAGGAAGATTCCTTTGACCGATTGTATCTCGGCTTCGAGAACGGGTATGTTGAAATACTCCTTCGGAAGATTCTTGAAGTAATTCCAAATATCGTTGGCTTGGCTTACGAAGTCTGCCATGTTTAGAGCATCTTTTACCCCCAGTGTCTCGGGAAGTCATGTTAACTGAAGCATACAAGACTTCGTCTTCCTCTGACATAGGTTCAGATTTGGCAAAAGTCAGCCGATCGAAAACAGATCGTTTTGTCGTTTGACAACAATATTGGATAATGACTTTATGATTGCAGTGATGCTCAGATGATTGAGATGGAGATATTGAATCATTATCTCGTCTTTGTCTTAATTGTTCTCGAAGGTCCACAACAGGACGAGGAAAGTTCCGAGGGATCTGTTCTTTGATAATATTCGGAATATGATTCCGATTCTTCAAATGTTTAGTCCCTTGAGTATACAGGGAAGTGCTTACTTCATTAGCATAAGTGTCGGGATTTTTGACCTTGGAGATTTTTTTTTGATGATGTTTGACCTTCGGCATTGGCTGTTTGCGTTTTACCGAAGTGGATCGATTAAGATAAGTTCTGAGGTCAGCAAATTCACCCCCAGGAGTTTCTGTTTGAGACACTAACAGTTTTCCCTGTCTGGAACGACAAATTTGGAGCGTCGGGAGGTCCTCGAATTCTGCTATTGGAGTAGGCAGGATACCTCTTTGATTAGTACAAGTACTCTTGTTATAAAGGAAAGAAGAATCCTTGTTTGCCAGAGTTCTCGAACTGATTGGTGCCGAGACACATTGAGATGGATCCTCTTCAGTAAAGACTGAAGAAGACTGAGAAAAGACCAAAGGGCCTTTTTCCTTGTTTTGAGATGAAGGGTTAGCTAAAGAGCGTTTCCCTCTGTTATCTTCCAAGTCATGAGACAAGGAAGTTTGAGAAAAGACCAATGGGCCTTTTCCTTTGCTTTGAAGAGAAAGAGGAATAGTCAAAGGACTACCCTCAGTGGATTGCGCAGGGGTAATAGGGTGTTTGGAAAGAGGAGTAGAATCTCTTCTTTTGTTGTGAGAAGAAGGGAATTTAGCCAAAAGGCTGTTTTTCTTGGATTGCGCAGACTTGGTTTGCGCATGGGTAAAAGGTGCACTGGTTACTTGTGCAGTAGAAGCTTTGGTAGAAAGTGCATCAGGAGTCCTTGTCTTAGAGTGCTTGGGATGCACTTTAGTTACTGGAGTGCTATTTTGCGCAGGAAAAGCCACTGCCAATTGCGCCAGAGTCATAGGAGTCTTCTATTTTGACAAGGCAGCATATGAAGTAGCTTGCACAACAGTTGCAGCAGACTGTGCAGCCTTGACTGCAACAGATTGTGTAGCAGTTGCTGAGACAGATTGTGCAACAGTTGACACAGCAGTTTGTGCAGCAGTCTGACTAGCAGATTGTGTAACAGTTGGCATAGCATCCTTGGTGGCAAAACTGTCAGATTGTGCAGCAGACTTGGAGACCCAAACTGAGCGCACTTTGCTCTTGGCAGAAGTGACTGCAGTACGGGAAGTGGTCTTGGAGTTGAACATTGCCTCGTAGGCTGTCTGGTTGACCTTAACAACCAGCGTCTTCTGCATCTTCCCGATAGACGCTACGTCACATTGAGTTGCTACTTCCTCGTCGGAGGAGAAAGTTGTCCCCAGCAGAGTCGCCATTTTGTTTGCAAAAACAAAAGTATAAAACTTTATTGATACAAACTGTAATAAAGATTACAAGAATTCTGGGAAAATTACAACTATAGGAATCCAATCTTGATGACGATTGCTCTATCCCTTGGACGATGTGAACTTTGAAGACGAAGCCTTTGAAGTTGAAAACAACTCTGGAAACTGAAGGCAAAAGCCTCTGAAGTTGAAGACAAAAGTCTCGGAAGAATGCAGCAGCACTTTGGCAAGAACTCCTGAACTCTCTGATTTCTGATCTCTGATCTTGATCTCCCTTGAAATGAAGACTTGAAACTCTATTTATAGAGTTCTGAAAATAACTAACTTTCAGTTATTTTGGACTGCACAAGCTGATTTGCGCAGCAACTGGTTTGCGCAGATATGGACTGCGCAGGCAGTTACTGGATCGTGGGTCAACTATCTGAGACACATGGCATTATTTGATTGAAATGCGCATGATCGTGCATAGACAGTTGCCACGTAATGAGCAATTGATGGCGTGAATGCCATATATAATTTATCAGTTATGTTGGTAGAATGCGCAAAGTGAACTGCACATACACTGGTTTGCGCAGACTCAGACTGCGCAGGCTTCGTTTGCGCAACCACGGATTACGCTGCCAACTGTCAGCCGTCCTCGAGCACTGTGCGGTGCCAAAAACGAACAGTCTCCTCGTTATTCGTGTTGTCAGCTGTCAGGAAGATCTGATTTGATTCAGTCAATAATGACTTCTGCCACGTCAGCCTGCGCAATTGGGAACATGCACAAACCAACCTGCACAAAGTGACGTCTGCGCAATCTGTTGTCTGCGCAACTCATCAAAATGATGAATATCTTGAATTTTTGACTTTGTTGATTGATGCAACTTGATTTTTTAGGACCTACAATCATTTTCCATACCAAGTGCAATATTACGTGTGATTGGTCACTGACACCACAAGCCATCCCGGACTTATAGCTTTGTTAGTCGGGGCCCTTTCAACGCAAGTAGCGAGCCCCGCTGGAAGTCTTCGCCTAACCCATGCTATCATCCAGCACAACTATACCGTGTTTCCTCCTAGGCCGAGTCGGTCACGTGGCCCACGGTTGTCGCTCGAGGAAACTTTTTTCTTATCGACAAGTTGTCCAATGACCGAGTTAAGACAATATTTAGTTATTAAAGTCTAGCCTACATTCTCTTTAAAACTTGATCATTTTACTGTGTCCGTGCCCTTGCATTCATTCTTTCATCCGCAACAACACTATCGGTTTACCTAAGAAGGGGTCGAGAAGAGAAGGGTCAGCCACTCACCTTGAGTTTACTTCAGGCGAGAGAACTTGTTGGTCGCGCTAGACGTCGCCTACGCGATTACCTAAAATTACACAAGCAACTGATTGGAATACTACATTATTCAAGAAGTTCGATAGGAAATACGAGTTCGAAATACAAGCCATGAAAACCATCGAAAACATTCATGAAAATATATTAAAAAGACAAAGCCAAAACCAACGCAAGCGGCGTAAAAAGCAGAGCAACGGGAGTCTCTTCCGACTCAACCGCAGAGTCAATCCTTGAGGCGCAACCCACTGAATATGGGACTTGGTTTCGAAGAAGACATTCCATAACGAGGAATGGATCTTAATTCAACCATTTTCGTTTGATCGACTCGATCGATCCCGACCTATCGGTCCCGACCGAATCGATAGCGACAGTGTTCCTTTCTTGCGCACCCCATGGACGGAGTACGGGGCACGATTAGGGACGGGGTACTACAACAACCCCGGTCCTTGTTTGGTTTACGGGTGGTAACTTGGTTACCGGAATAGTTTCTTAGTTATCTTATCGTTTATCCCCATATTTTCCTAACTCTAGTTTTCTTGTTTTTATTTATTTCTTGTGATCTAATATGCTGGTTTAGTTCCTAAGTGAAGTCTCCCTTGTGGCACTTGCTATTCTGGGTTCTGACCTAGCTGATTTTGTATGGCCAAATTTTAGAGTAGCACCCGAGGATCTACCTGTCTTCCAGCCAGATGCTGAATACCAGACGTAATCCTGGCAACGAGTGGGTTCCTTATTTTGCTTTCCCACTTTATTGTAAATTATTCTTTTGAGATATTTAGCCGCCGAGCAAGTGTTAGCTCATGTTGGAACTTTAATTTTTGTCTGCCTATGGGCCGTTACATGATTGACAAATCCTAGGATTGATCATGTATGACTTAAACTCTTGCTAGTCTTCCAATTTTATATGACTAGTTTTATGATCATTTGAATATGTAATGTTTGGGATGCCTTACTTTGTATGTATGATGATCTTACATCTTGTAACAATTACTTACTTGTTGAGATTGAGACACTAGGCTTGTTCATAACCATAAGAGACTGTTGGCTTGTAGATAAACTCTCATGCATCTAGACAGCTATGATCGTATATCGAGGTGGATTATACTTCAATGTACGTAGCTGGATGTCTCTGTCCCCCGCTCTCCAGTATTCTTGTTCTGGGGCATGACACGTGTCCTTTTGCCCGGTGTAGGTCGTGATACGTCTTTAGTGGTGGCCCATGCAGGTCTAGTTCTGAGTCTTGTCTCAGTCCTGTTGTAGTACTCAGACTTAGAGTATTACTACAACCTACGGTAGGATATAGGATATAGGATATAGGCTATAAGGTGTACTCAATCATAACTAGAAAAATTTGGATCTAATATTTTGCTATCTTTAATCCTTCTGACAATTGCCTTACGTGAAATAATACTGTCCTTCTTTGATAAATATCATTCCTCGCTCAGTAATGACTTCTTTGTTTGATCTGTCTTCAGGATGCCGTCGAAGACCCGATCACATCGTTCTGTCCTAGAGGCTGCCACCAAGAGGTCTGCCACCTCTCGTCCGGTTCATCAGGCCGTTGGGACTGCTCCACTTCTTACTTCTGTTCGTGTAGGAGTATCAACTACTTTAGGGGTCCTCCTCCACCTGTTCCGAGGACTACCCCAGCCATTTTAGATATTCTTTAGCCACCACCACCTCCAGCATGAGTGGATGCCGCACAGCTATTTGTGTTATTCATAGAGATGATGGATGCTCAGTATTGTCAGTCGGACGTCATGAGACAGGCATAGAGAATGCTCATCAGGTGGCGATGACGGCAGTAGAGAGGGTGGGTCAGGTCCAGCCACAGAGGGGGTCAGATTCAGCATCTGAGGTCGTGCACCATTATTGACTTCCAGAGGATGTGGTTCAAGGATTTTTGCGGTACGGAGGGTATCCTATATGCAGATGACTGGATTGAACACGTCGAAGGGATCTATCATCTGACGCAAATTCCTGACAGTTTACAAATAGAGGCAGCGGGCAGCCAGATGTTCAACCTTGCTTTGACATGGTATCGCACAGATCCGAGGGTCGTAATTGAGGGACAGACTTGGGAAGCTTTCAAGAAGCTTTTCAAGGAGAAGTTTTTCTCGGATGTGGTTCTCAGTGCTTTGGATAGTCGGTTCAAGAGTCTCGTCCAGAGGAGCATGCTAGTGGACGAGTACGCTATGGAGTTCTGTCGTCTGGACAGATTTGTAGAGGGGCTGAGTGATGCAGCGAAGGCGAAGAAGTTTCACAAGGGCTTGAACAAGGAGGTCAAGTCATTGACCAAGGGTGACCGCGATGCGACTTTTGAGCAGATTATGGCAGACGCTCTGAGGGCTGAGGATGACTTGGAGCTTCAGTCCAAGAGGGGTAGAGATGATTTTGGAGCGGGTAGCAGTGCAGGCCCGGCCAAGAGGCCCTATATCCAGTAGTAGAGGCCGTTCCAGCATCAGCAACATCAGGGCCGGGGTCATTCCAGGAGGCGCACCAGCAGCAGAGACAGGGTCAACAGCAGGCACCGAGGCAGGCAAAGCAGGCCATCACTTGTCCCTTCTGCAAGAAACTAGGGAACGGAAGCGGTGACTGTAGGAAAAGGTTGGGCAAGTACCTGTTGTGCGGTTCAGCAGAGCATCAGTTGAGGGACTATCCCATGGCTTCCACTCGTATGGCTCAGGGTGGAGCCTCAGTCCAAGGAGGAGCAACTAGAGTTTTGACAGACCAGCAATCTACAGACTTAGCAACAGAGGTTTGCTCAGTATCAGCAGCAGCACAGAGGAGGCCAGCTGGGTCGAGCTTTTGCCATGGCAACTGAGGAGACCGAGCCAGTCGGTGATGTGATCGCAGGTTCCGTCCTTCTCGATTCTATTCCAGTATTTGCTTCATTTGATTTCGTGGCTTTCTATAGTTTTGTGTCTGTATCCTTTACTATTTGACACCATCTTACATCTTAATCTTTACCTAGGACTTGCAAGATCACGACTGGGGGTGGTATCATCCTAGTCATTAATATTTACAAGGATCGAAGAGTTATCTTGGAAGGCCGGGAGCTGGATGTGTGATTACTCGTAATGCCACTTCCGAATTACGATATTGTACTCGGAATGGATTGGTTGAGTAGGCACTATGCTAGTATAGATTGTCGTGGAGGTAGAGTGTTGTTCAAATTGCCAAGAGAGTCGGAGTTTGAGTTCTCCAGAGGAGATACGGAGCAGAGCGAGAGAGTTTTCTATGGAGCCCTGGTAGAGGAGTAGAGATTGCCACATCCACTGATAGCTGATTTTATGGATGTTTTTCCGGAAGAGTTACCAGTGTTGCCTCCGGACAAAGATGTTGAGTTCTCTATAAATTTGGTGCCAAACGCAGAGCCAATATCTTAGCACGTCTATAGAGTTAACAACAGTGAGCTGGCAGAATTAAAGAAGCAGGTAGATGAGTTGTAGGACAAAGGCTTTATTAGATCTAGTTCTTCACCGTTGGGTGCTCCAGTATTTTTTGTGCCAAAGAAGGATGGGTCAGTACGCATGTGTATCGATTATAGGGCTCTCAACAATCTCACCATCAAGAACAAATACCCGCTGCCGAGGATCGATGATCGTTTCGATCAGTTGAGCGGAGCAAAGGTATTTTCCAAGATTGATCTGAGGTTAGGCTATCACCAGGTGAAGGTGAAGAAGGCGGATATTCCGAAGACAACATTTTGGACTCGGTATGGCCAGTTTGAGTTCATGATGATGCCGTTTGGATTGACCAATGCACCGACAGTATTCAAGAACCTAATGAATAATGTGACAAGTTTGTGGTAGTATTCATTGATGATATCTTGGTGTATCAGTTATGAGGAGCTCGGGTTAGGCCATATAGCAGAGCTATGAGGGGAAAATGTAAACAGTAACAGTAGCTCTTGCTACACTTGGGCAGTAGCCTTGATACTTTAAGTATCATAGCAGCTATACATATAGGAGGCCACCTATGTGTCAGTTTATATATAGGAGGGCAATTACATATTAGCCAATGACATATTAGCTAACTATCATGTAGAGAAAGAAGGGGGCTTTGATACTTGAGTATTGAACAGTTGGTTAGAGGGGAGGATAGACTAGAATATTAGTTGACTGATGAGAGGGGTACCCTATATCAGTTATATAGGATAACCTATATCAATCATATAGACTATGCATTAGTGCCTGTTGTGAAGGTGCCAATTGGGTATCAGTGATAGGTGAAGGGGCATAGGCAATGAATGGGTGTAGCTCTGGGTTTACTGTTATGAAGTGAAGAGGGAAAGGCACGTATCAGTATATAGTATATGTATCAGTCATAGGAAACTCTTTATATCAGTATATAGGAAACCTATAGCAGTTATATAGGATATTGTATCAGAATATATGGGATGTTGGTATCAGTCTATATGTATAGGGGTATTTACCTAGTATAGGAACCCATAAGTAATAGGAAATAAAGATTTACCTATAACTAGATAGGTAATGAAATTACCTAAGTAATCTAGGTAATAGACAACCATAGTATCCTAGGATAACTAGTAAAGCCTAGATACTTAGTGTTTGGTTTCAAAATCCTAAAATTAGACTCATACAACTTAGAAATGGCCAGTTGAACCAAGTTAGACTAATTTGACCTAGTTTGACTAGCGTTGACCTAGTTTGACTTCCATGACCTAGAAGAGGCATAGAAACATATAATTAATGTATTTAAATATATCGTTTACTCTAGAACACCATGTAACTCTATAATTTTATATTCGGTCTTTGTGACACCGGTTCGGACATCGATACCCAGTTGTTGCTCAGGATATCTGGCGAGTAACAACCTCTGATTGTTTTCATCATGATAGTATCTATATTACCTGCTCTAGACTAATTTAATTGATGCTGACACATTGTTACACGGATTAATGCTAAATGGATCTTATCATGAGATGTTATCCCTTATCGGGTAAATCGGGTATTTCATGTGCATGCACTTTATCATGTGCATCGTGTGCTCCTTGCATTCGTATTATTCTCTCATGTACTTCGTGTGCTTCATGTGCAAATAACAATCATATACGTAAAGTATCGTGATCAGATCCATGTGTATTAATGAGGATGGAGGATTAGAAGTAGTTATGTAATTACATCCCTTAGTATAATCATATACATGTCGATTATACCTTTCACGTATAATCGAGTTACCGTAGAATAATCATGTGCAACCTAAACCAATCACATAACTATCTTGTGCTCTAAATCATTTAGTGTTTATTCCAGTTTAACATGTTCCCTATCTTATTCATGTACTCAGTTTTCTTATATATTCGTGATACTATTTCTCTGTATTTCCATTCCAGTACATTATGTATATTCTTCTATTGCGAGTCATATATTTCCTACCAGAGTTATGTACTTCATTCCAATTCTGACTGGATATATTTTTCAGAGGATCTGGAGGACTTTTGCACAACCTATTATGGAGCGGACGTCGATGACACTTGTGACCTGGATCACCAGGAGGATCCTGCTCCACTAGAGGAGAGATGAGTAGTGCCTAGTTAGATAGCTAGAATATTTGCCTAAATTTGTCTCTAGTTATCATTTCTGAGATGTCATATTATACTATCTACTTATTGAGATGTTGTTGACTCTTAGGTTGTGTTTGGTAGGAAGGATAAAAAAGTGGAAGGAAGGAAAAAGATAAGGATTCATTTTCCTTCCATATGGAAAGGAAAGATCATTTCTTTCCTTTGTGATTGTTAGCAAGGATGGAAAAGACAAGATATGCATTTTCCTTTGTTTGGTATGAAAGAAAAAGTGGAAGGAAAGAAAGTAAAAAATATAGGATTTACCAATTTTACCCTCAACTAGAAATACTTATTTACCATTTGACTTCATAAATAATCTTTAAATAATACATTCATATGGGGGTATATTTGTTAATTAATACAAGCCTCCACTTTTTCTTCCACTTTTTCTTCCACTTTTGGGGGGATTGGATATCTTAGGTTATGAAGGAAAAGTAATCCCTCCACTTTTTCTTCCTTCCTATTTTTCTTCCATACCAAACAAGAGAAAATGAATATTTCCCTTCACTTTTCCCTCCTGTATTTTTCTTCCTCCCACTTTTTCCTCTTACCAAACACACCCTTAGACTTATTTCTTTTGAGTTGTATTGCACAGTTGACATTTATCTATTTCCTTATCGAGCTAGTACTTCTTCTTTATTTATTGTGATTGAGTTTATATTATTCTGTGATTGTCCTCCGAATGGAGAGTTATCTCAGTAAGTACATTTATATTGTGTTATAGATAGTTATGAAACCTAGGACAGCGTTCTACCATCGATACTGCGGCGTAGGCTGGACGTACTCACGGTCTCGTGCCCTTTCATCGGGTGCGACCCATCTGAATGAGAAAAGAAAAAAAAGTTCAATCTTTTTGACATTGCTACAAACAGTTGGTGGGCACGGATTAAATGAAAAGTGAAAAAGTTTAATTTTTGTTGGTATTTCTCACCCTACTTCCGGATAGAATTGGGTGAACTCGACCTGGTGGACGCGACGGGCTTGGTGTTGCGGTCGTAGATGATGAACCTGGACCCTGCTAGGCTGGTACTGGTTGTTCCTTGGTCTATGGAGCCGATAAAGACCTTCTCTTTCTCTTTCATTCCTGCTGCTAGTGGATGATCCGTCAGTCTTCTTCAGGCTTCACTCGTGCGGCAGCAGCAGCTATTTTTTTGCTGGTTTTTTTTCCTGGTTTGAAGTGGGAACGATTGTCCTATGAATAGGGGGTTGCCCAAGCCCGCAGGCTTGTCGGACTTGCCCTAGGGCCGACCCTGCTTGTAACATGTCAAGTTGATCTTCCTTGACATGCTACATTGTATTTGTCTAGCTACTAAGAAGAACTATAATAACAGTGGGATTGTTGAACGGATAGGTTGATGGACACTGACAATGACCGGAAGAAATGTAATTGAAGATGAAGTATTGAGTGTTATTTAAGGTCTCGTTTGGTTCGTGGAATCATTGGACTGGGAAAGAAAAGTGATTATTTTTATGTTTGGGTGTCAAAGAAATTGAGGAGAAAAGGAAAGTGACTTCCAATGGAATAAAAGTGAAGGGAGATTGATTCAGTCCATCCAAAGAAGGAATCATTTTTCCATATTCACATTCTTTCCAATTTTTTTTGGTATTTCCAAACATTATAATTTAAAAAAAAAACAAATAATTGATTCCCTTTTCCTTCCCTTCCTTCTGCGAACCGAGGGAAAAGTCCAAATGAACGGATCTAAAACCGAGCTGCCAACTATCGTCACCTGTTGACCGGAGCATGAAACCCACAAAAAAGATACTCTGACCAATAAAGAATCGATAGGTGGCGTTGATTCACACATCGTTCCCGCGATCTGTAAGAAACCATTATATTTCAATTGCTTTTCATGTTTGTTTAGTTGGAAGAATCCAGCTACACTAACTTGGACCATGGATAATTGTAGGAAAAAACTGGAGAGGAGGACCTATTCCTACTACCTCTGAAACTCAGCTCACGCTGAGAGACGAGGGTTTGACGGACCAATTCAAATACATATGGAAACGACAAACAGAGGTAGGTTGGTTGGATGATTACTTCAACTCTAACTTGTTTAACGATTTTCTCCTCTTCAATGACAGGCCTTCTGGAGCCAAAAATATCTACATTATGACGGGACTTTAAAACGGTTCAAAATTGAACTGTCTAAGCCGTTATTTAAATTTTTGCATTTACTAGTTTCTAGTAAACACTTGTATTTCAAGATATTGAAGGAGCAGAGAAGTTTTTCTTTCTTCTTTTTTTTTCTTTCTAAAGACCAGTATTTCAAGATATTGACACGTGTTTACACTAGATTCGACTATAACAATTTCTAGCAATAGTTTTTTTTTTTACTTCAGCTGATATTAATTAGATTATTGTAGTTTATGTTGGAATTTTTGCTATATATGTTCACTAAAGAGAGCCATGACTGCTCGTTTGAAGATTACCGAGGAGTTCGAAAGAGTCGCAACATTCCGAAAACATGGAGTATCATGGGGCGATGAAAAATTTGTCCAATAAATTTGGAGCTAAAGTTGTACTTACTAGCAAAAGTTTTATACTAAAGATTGATATTTCAAGATATTGACATGTGTCTATACTCGATCCGTGACTATAACAATCTAAAAAACTTTTTGACTTCAGCTTATATTAATCTAGTTTATTGTAGTTTCTGTCGGAATTTTGGTTGTTCTCGCTAAGGAGAGCTATGACCGCTCGTCCAAGAGTTTCAGAAAAGTTCGAAAGGAGTCTAAATATCCCTAAAACATAAAGTAATAGAGGGCAGTGCAAAAATTTGTCCATAAGTTTGGAGGCTAAAGTTGTATTTTTTTTTTTTTTTGAAATCTCACGCACACACGATTGGGAGGCTCGAACCTTACCGGATTAGTTATACTTAGTTATATTTTTTTTAAATAACTAATGAAATATTTAAATAGTTAATTAGTTATTTATTATTATTATTTTAATTTATTTAAATGATTGATGATATTCATACGGCTTAGATGGATCACTTTTGAGCCGTTTTGAAACTTCATTATATAGTAGAATATTAATCTAGTTTATTGTAGTTTGTGTTGAGATTTTGGCTGTTCACTAAGAGCATCATTAGTAAGGTCCATCCCATTTTCTAGATTCTAGATTTAGAATGTAGGAGCTCATTTTGTAGAATAATAAGTCTCATCCCTAGTCCCAATTTTTACAATTTCGGTCCCAACCCATCCATGGATGCTAAGGGTTGGGCCTCCCCATTTCTAGATTCTAGATTGTAGAAACTCGTTTTGTAGAATAGTAAGTTTCAATTTGGAGCCCAACTTTCTAGATTTTAAACTTTATATTATTTTTTTCCTACATTAATTTTCGTCTACACAATTTTTGGGACCGGAGCTCATTTTATCATTTCATACTATTCTTATACAAATCCAATCCATTCTACATTTACCTTTTTTTTATTTAAATTTTGGACTCCAAATTGTATTGAAGAGTCCCAACTACTAATGATTCTCTAAGAATATCTAGCTATGACAGGCTCGTCCGAGAATTTCGGAGAAGTTCAGAAGAAGTCTAAATATCCATAAAATATGAACTTTCGTTGGGCGGTGCAAAATTTGTCTTGTAAGTTTGGGAGCCAAAGTTATACTTACTACGAATTTTTTGTAGCAAAAGTTTTATGCAAAAGACTGATATTTGAAGATATTGGCACATGT
This sequence comes from Iris pallida, assembly GCA_029216955.1. Taxonomy (NCBI): domain Eukaryota; kingdom Viridiplantae; phylum Streptophyta; class Magnoliopsida; order Asparagales; family Iridaceae; genus Iris; species Iris pallida. Next base: position 34,632 of record JANAVB010043111.1, on the reverse strand, counting down.
CTGTACTCGAACCGTGGCTATAACATTTTTCAGCAATAAAAAAACTTGTTGATTTTCAGTTGATATTAATCTAGTTTATTGTAGTTTGTGTTGGGATTTTGCCTGTGTTTAAGGCGAGCTATGACTGCTCATTCAAGAATTTCGGAGAAGTTTGGAAGTCTAAACATCCATAAAACAAAGTATCAGGGAGCGGTGCAAAATTTGTTCTGTAAGTTTGAGGGCCAATCTTGTACTTGCAAAGCATGTCTTCTAGAGCAAAAATTTTCTGCTAAGGAATGATATTTCAAGATATTGACACATGTCTACACTCGATCCGTGGCTATATCAATTTTCAGAAATAAAAAACTTTGATGATATAAATCTAGTGTATTGTAATTTGTGTTGGAATTTTGGATGTGCTCACCAAGAAGAGGTATGATCGGTCGTCCGTGAATTTCGGAGAAGTTCAGAAGGAGTCTAAAGATCCTTAATGTAATACCCCGATCCGCGCGAGGCATTTGGTTGGCTTGCTGGATGAGATCAAAATGTTGGACCGTGACTTGGGTTAGAAATCAAGAGAATTAAGACTGATGCAGTCTCTCTTAGCTGGCTAGACAGAATGGGTGTTGGAACGTGGCTCGTTGGTGGAGCTACGCTTAGTGAGAATATGTGCAATCGAAACAGGAAGATCCTTTTATGCAAGTGAGTGGAACTGTCCTTCCTCCTCCTTACTCCTTCATGCCTAATAAAATAGAGTAATGTGATGCTATTAATTGTCCCTAAATATCCCATATTTTAGTTGCTGGATAATAGAGATACTTATGTTGCCTAATATTGAAATGAACAACACAAGAACATTGAACTGCTGAATGAATCACACTTTAACTGCTAATGTGACTTGATGCCTGAGAATGAATTGATAATGCCCCTTATGATTAATGTTACTGAAACAAGTGAAACATTTGAATAATGAGATGCCTTGCGAATGATACATGAGAAATGAACTGGCTCTGTTATTGACTCAATGAACTGAATGAAACACTAGAATCATGTACACCCTGTGTAATGTTGCTAATAGATGGAGATTGTTGCATGTCTTCTTATAAGCAATGAATGAAATGCTATATATCCCAATAAGATAAATAAAACGATGTTTGTTCCTTTTGATAGAATGCTATGAGAAATGTTGCAATGAATCAATGCAATGAGAAATGATAAGGCTTGGGATCGCCGAGATCACCAAGTGGAAATGATAGTAAATGATGGAAATGATAAGTCGTTGAATACGACGTGATGAGGTGAGATAATATAATGTTGTCTTTACTTATTTTAATATTTTACCATGCGACATCGAAACACGATCGAGTCGGACATGCATTCGCGTGGTCATAGGACAACTTGTATACAAAATATTGTTTTTTCGAACGGTACCAGCGACGGAGGGGCCGATTCGGCCTAGGAGGAAATGTTAACATGCTTTGGTGGCACGTGATATCAGGACATTCATTCGGGCTCGTAATCCGGTGAATGACGCGTCGTATACCTTAAGAAGTCCTATATGGCAACGTCCAAAATGGTTATATAATAATAGCACCAGTGATTATGTAGCCAGGATGCACGCTAATCAATATTTTATACAGGCAGAGTAAGTATATCTGCTAACCTGTATTTGATGCAGGTACGAGGAGTCAGCTATCGGTAAGAAATTACTTAAATGTGATATGTTCAACATATGTTGGTTCAACTGCATGCTTAACATGTTAAACGAAATGATGCCTTTCCATAAGAATTTCAATAACATGTTAAAGATGTTAATGCCAATGTTGCCTCGATGATGCTTAACATGATAACACCAAATATACTAGAATGATGTCTTACTATCACTACACCAAAAAGGGTATTTTGGAACAGTTTTTATATGTTCCTAATAATTTTAGGAACGTATCGTAACCGTTCCTAAAAGTGGTGGTGCAATATTTGGAACAGTTCTAAAGCATTCCTATATTTAGTTTGGAACAATTATAAGGCGTTCCAAAATTAGATTTTGGAACATATAAAATATTTTTCTAAATTATTTTTTGGAACAACTTTAAAACGTTACTAAATGACATTTTGAAACGCTTTCAGCTCATTCCTAAATATAATTTGCAACACTTTTGCATTATTCTTATGGCTATATTTGCAACACTTTATTAACGTTCCTGTTTATTTTTCAATTTATTTTTGCATTCCAATTTTTAGTTTGAACCACAATTAAATCTAATGATATCTAAACTGAACATGGGAACACATAATAAGTGGTGCTACAATCAGAATTTTGAAGATAGAACAATAAATGATGATATCAAGAATATAGGTACAACATACTATATTCATCCATTACCTTTTTTCACTATTCTAAATCAAGTAGGCTGATGAAACAAAATGAAGTAATAGCTTAAACATAACAGTAAATGAGAGAACATTTGAGAAATTTATTAACACATTAAAAAAAAACCTCTTCCATAGATCCACAATGTTACTCTTTTAAAACAAATAACACCTTAATATATTATTTTAAACAGACAACAGTCAAAACTTTCCTTACAAACAACAATATAAACATCACTACAAGAGAAAAGGCAACTAAAGCTTTGCACAAGTCACAAATATTCACAAGAAAATTAAAATAGTTCAAAATTATTGAGAAGTAGAGTATATGATAATATTCATCTCTAGTTCCTAATATTCAAAATAAAACTAGGACAATTTAAAATCAAGCACCATCAAACTCCCTCCTAGATAAACTGATGGATGACCCAACTTCTATACTACACCTACTTTGATCTCTCTCTCTCTCATATGACATGTACGACACAAAGATCTTCTAATATCTTAAAACATGTCAAACTTTTGCCACCATCAACTGATACATATATACTCTTTTTATATAGCATCCACTACCAAAGTGCATATTCGTTAACAGAAATCTGCAATCCATCAAGATATTGAAGTTACTATCTCACATTTGCCAAATAGAGAAAAAAAATGTAGATTAAAGAAGATCTTACAAACCTTTCCATGCTTAGCAAAATCCACTTCCTCCAGGAACATATTGCCTACATTCTCGCAGGAATTTGTATATCAGATCCTTTGCCAAAATGGAAGAGTCGTTGCACTTTTAGGATTCTCGCTCAGCTTTAAAGTACACCTCAAGATATGGGTCCTTGTGACTTGGCCAAGAGATGTGAGATTAAGGGCCAGTTTGGATTGAAGTTATGATTCATCCGGGACTCCACTTGTTGTCAATATGAAAGGGGCTAGCAAAATATTTTTCATTTGTACGGATGTTTCGGGGTCAAATGCTCGTTCCCAAAATGCAACCCAACTAGCATCCAGGAAATGGGCGTTTGGCAAATGAGAGGAACATAACTGCAATTCAAACTAGGCCTGAAGCATTAAAAGTTTGGAAGCTAGGTTCATACCTGAAACCTCTTCTTTACTACATCAAGAAGGTCACACGGCTTTGGCATACGTTCCTGCTGCAAAATCGCAGATGAATAGCTAGAAGCTTGAGAGACTATTATCTTGCCTGATTGCATTAAGATTCACAAATCTGTATCTATTCCACAACTGTTGATTAGAAATATATAGCCATTATCAGTTTTGCAATTATAAATAAATTATAAATCTGCATAAACATCTTCATGTAGAAACCTGAATAAGGATATCAAAGAAGGATTTCATAAATATTATCAAGTAACATACAGTTGCATTATGACGGTGGAACACATATATTGCATCACTAACATCTTAAGGTCAATCATAGAGATATGACTTCCAAATACCATCGAGTAAGTTTTCCAATTTTCCTAAAATAGGGAAAACCACAAAAATAACAAGCTTGAATACTTGTCTTCATTTTTTTCCACATCTGACAACAGTTAAATACATAGATGTAAGAAAGTGGTTATTAAATATATTCAATTATTGATATTTAATTTAATAAACAGATATGTGGACATTAGAGGAAAAGCGATCAATACAGAAGAAACATATATGGTTACAGCAGCTCACTTTTCCATGTCAAATCTTGTAATTGATGATTTCACATGATATATAAAGGTACTGATAAGGGAACTTGCGGGTTAGTTTACTAGATTTCGACTACTGAGAGTTTATACATGTCTCTCTTTACTTGTTTGAGCAATAAAATTTAGTTTGCTTTCAGCCATCGTTATCCTACTTCACAACTCAATCCTAGGTGGAATAGACTACCACATATGGAAGATTTATTTGTTCTTTCTTCTTTGCTTTGCCTAACGAGGTCTCTGGCCTCTTCGATAACTCTTCTAATCACCCAGTCATAATGAGTTCACCTACCCCTTGCACCAGTCAAATATTCGGCAAAAGTCCTTTCATTTGGAGAACATAGGGCTCCAGCCAAGAAAACAGGCAATGGGTTATTAACCTACTTTCCATCTACAACAACTCAAGTTCCTTTCAAACGTGGTATTCCAAGTCTTTCCTCCTATTTGATTATATCTTGGCGAGCTACTCATCTCCTTGTGATTTCTTTTGGGTCTATGGATATAAACCAAAGACGTAGCTATCACTGAAGGTAGGTACTATCTACTGCAACTAGACTGGCAAATCCGTAGGGACTCGTCTGACTTCAGAAAGAAGCAATATCACACCATCATTTGTTTTTGCAGAGGCACCCGTCCTCAAAAAACCATTACCTTATGGGTGTATCCTCCTTATTCAAGTTGTCTCGTCATGCATAACTTTTGCCATCTTTAACCAAGTCGTGTTGCCTGGTCTTTCTTTGCTGTGTGGTGTGTTTGTGTGTGCCTCTTTTGAATGGATATGTTCACTCTAAGGAATATTTATTACTAAATAAAAAATGTGTAATTGCCATTCAGACTGGATACCAAAATCTAGAGGCTAAGACAATATACTTTCTGCTTCTTAAGAAAACAAATAAATTTGCAAGGACTGTAAGAACGAATGATTCAACTAACAATTCAATGATATGCACAGTGACTGAGCTTTGTAACATTGTTGCAGCTCCAGCTCAAGATTTTCAGCTTTCTCCTTCCATTCTAAGCCATGCAATTTCAACTAAGATTATAAAGTAACAACAAAACAATATATTTTCAGCTTGTCAAGTATGTACTCAGCCAAATCACAAAGACAGTACCAAAAAGAACCTGAACCAGTCCTATTATTATCTAATCATGATCCGATGGTCCATCCATTGACTAGATAGAAAGGGAAGTTGTCTTGATTGTTATGCTATGTTTCTCATTCTTCTTTATTTGTTTCAGGCATAGCAGGAAACCTTGGTCAAAATTTATCAACACAGATAATCAGCATCTAGTTTCCCCTGAGGTTGCTATTAGTCCTTTCTTACTTAATACATGTTAAGGCCGTAAAGCTACTACTCTCCATTTTGTCCTTTGTGTTGTGTAACTATTGTGTCATTACTCTGACCCTAATTTGCATACAGGCAATAGATTTTCTTGACAAGCATCTTCGTTATGATCACTAGGATAGGCTTACGGCTAGAGAAGCAATGGTGAGTGAAAGCTTTGTTCTATTGTATTGTTATTCCTTTGGTCCTTCTTGAAGAATCCTATATTCGAATCTATGTTGTGTTGTTTGTCATAAACTTATATATTGTTTAACGGCACAAGTTTTCCTACTCATGTTGGTACATAAGAAGAATGTTCATAAATAATACTTAACGATTGCATTGTCATGGATATATAGTAACATTGTGGAGATCTTTGCTAAAGTGGATACCATATTGGAAAAAGGATACTTATAAGAGTGAACTTTTGGTTTGAGTGTCTTTTCTTTTTTGAAATGATGTCTAAATCCATGTTTGAGGCTTTTTGGAGTTTATTAGCTATAACCCTACAAGAGCATAAGATTATGGCTGAAGATTGCAAGTGTTATTGCAATTTTTCTGTTTGACGTCCATTGCTGCTTGGAGATAGATATAATAGTGCCGAGAGCCTTTATCGCTGATCTTAATTAGTGTAGTTCGAAAGCATTCTCCCTTGTTTCCTTAGCTACTAACTTACTCTTGCCCTTTTGATCAAGATGCACCTATTTGTTATAATTAGGAAATAAGAAGGTTCAGTTTCTTAGGTTGGACATACAAGTCTAGCTTCTCGAAACTCTTGCAGGTTGTCCCGAATCGACAGGTAGAGATCACCTCATACTTGAGCAGGGCAATGGGTGAAGTAAAAGACATTGATGAATTGGGATTGATAGCTGATTGACCTTAGGATATGAAGATCGGTACTAGTGCTGACCCTCTTTTCCTCTGATGACCAAAAGCAGGTTGCTCCCTGTTACAATTAGCCAGGGTGTTGTACAACACTCGATTTGTTAGTGAAGGTCCATCTTGTATAAGTGAGCAGATTGCCTTATATTTTAATTACTTGTTCTAGTTCTGGCAGCACTCATGCATTTTAAATGCTTGTTCTAGTTCTGGCAACACTCATGGAAGATTAGATATAGAAGAGGCCCTGCCTAGATAGTGGATATGTAAATATAGGTATAGATACATGATTGACAAGTAGAACGGGACAAGGTTCAGGTTCTGAATTTGCTTTGAAGGGTCTGCTAAGATTTAAGTCATCTAAAATATGATGGAAATCATGCTTGTGTAAGTTCTTGTAAAGCTTGCACCGAAAGGTGATTTCTTTTAGTACAAACAGAACACTGAGAAATATAGATGTGGCAAGGAAGAAATCCTTTCATCCAACTTCATATAAGATGTCTTCAGTAAGAACAGTGTTTAAACTTGCTCATTCTGGTTAAAGAATATTATCAGTCAATAAAACCTCTTATCGTTTTCATATCGCTTCTTATTTTTTTTTTACTGGATTCACCTGCCTCAACTTAAATAGCTGAATGAACTGCAGCGATGCAATATTTTAGAAGATGCATCATAGTATTCTTGATGTTCTTATGCTAAGGTCTGTGTTGCACAAACGCAGATACGACACAACATGGTAAGGCCATAGTGACACGAATACAACACCTATTTTGATGCCCTAGTGTATTTGGAGTGTCCGCAGTGTATTCTATATGCGTCCAACAAAACATAGCCCAGATTTTTGGATTTTTAGTGCTTCTCCTAGGCTATGGCTGTCGGGGCCTCATCTAATCATTCTATATCTTTGTGTATGAGCAGTCGCATCCGTATTTCCTCTAAGTAAGAGCTGTAGAGAATAGCAGGATACGAACCCAATAATTAACGAGAAGGAATAATTGTGGTGAAAAGATATTTGAAGGAGAATTCCCATTGATTTGGGGGAAATTGTATTATTATTATTATTATTGTATAAGTGAGCTCACTGCCTGTACTATTTACTTGAAACTGGCAGCTGCGCCTGCCTTGTATGGTGAAATTCCAGTTTGCTAGTTTTGTTGTGTGCATTTCTAAAGCATGAATGTATGTTATGTTGATTCTGAGATCTTCTTAATTCTGTTTATGTTGAATTTGTTTCTTCGTTCTCCTATGTTGGATGTCCAACCCTGCTACTCCTCAATGTTAGATTCATATAAACTGTGCACATAATGCATATGTACTCTGAATTGAATCTTATTATTTTGGATCGCACAAGCTAGTTTCTATCATACCAAAATGAATTGGATCGCACAAGCTAAATAAATTTATTCTACTCAATCATTTCAACAAACATATTGTGTGTACAATCTAAAGGGTGATGGAGATGGTCCTCCTTGCCTGTAACAATTCTTTCCATACGTACCACTGATTCTCCTCGACCGCATTAGACGACGAACTCCTCCTCGGGACCTCATCCTGTGGGACCACAGAGATCGATCTATTCCCCGAGTATGACGCGTCGACAGGATCAGACCCTTGGGATCGATCCATTCCTCTGTGGCACGTCGATCGTAGGGGTGCAACCTATACATCTCGAACACCTCCTCCTTCTCCAATGAATATTCAACACAAGAAGAAACATCAGTATCAATTTTGAAGAATTAAGAATTAGATGAAAACCTTATTCATAATCACGAATAAATTATAGATGAAGAAAAAAGATGTTACAAGCAAGATGAACTACAAATGAAGGAATTTAGAAAATTGCAGTTTAAGAGTAGAGAAAGCTCCATGAGAGAAAGAAGGATGAGAGGGAAACCTGAAAAATAAGTACGGGAGAATTAGAATTTTATGGAATATATGCAACTCACGAGATGAGGGGGTATTTAGGTTAGAACGAAGAATTGGAACACTTCCTTCTTAATCATGTGATTAATATATGTGATTGAAAAAACATTTATTGACCGTTCCAAAACATAAAATTTTAATTTAATTTTAAGTAAATTAACTTCAGGAATACTTTAGCTGTTTGGAACAGTTAACACATGTTCCAAGGTCTAGGAACAAATATAAACCGTTCCAAAGTCTAAAATATTAAATGTTTCAAATTATTCTTTTTGGTGTAGTGTATGAACGCTGCTCAATCATGACTTGCATATAAAATTGTTGCTATAGAAGAGAAATATGAGAATAGATGTTGTCTCTCAATTACTGTTTCTTCCATAAGAACAATAATACTGTAAGTTTACATGTCTTTTCAATGTTTCTGCTCATGAACTGTAAACTGATGCTAGGCCCCAACTAGAAAGATCACTCTAATGAATGCTTGCTAAAATTGACCACTTAGTGTCGGTTTAGGCGAGTGTGTTGGATTCTGCTCTCCAGTACATAGATGATGTACTAACCCATGTTGTGGACACTCTTTTTAGGTGCTTGTGCTTGGGAAGTTCTGTACACGAAGATTGGCTTGATCGGTCCCGATGTAGAAGCTTTCCTTCCAAAAGATGAAGTCTTCTGTCTATAAAGGGCATTATGTATGGAACAGTGTAATTAGTTATACCAGTGAGTTGTAAGCCAAGTCGGTATGTCAAGTTGTAATCCAATGTATCAAATTATCAAATGTAAGCTTTGTGGCATTTGTTCAGTTGGCTATCAATGTAAAGTGAGATGTGTTGTAAACTTTGTATTCCATTACAAGTCATGTACTCTACTTCAATTATCAATAAAGAGAATATATTTTTATATATCTCTGTGCGACTTCAACTTATTTGTTTATCTCCGCTGCTATAAATTAGTAATATATTTCTATCCGATAAGAATGAATGTCCTCATTATCTTTAATTTGTTTGCTTCTGCCGCTGCGATGTGTTCCTATTTGGAGATTTTTAATTATATACCGTCTTTGCCTTGTACAAGTGTAATACCATACTTGTACGACATTACGCCAAAGCGAGGATGATCGATTCCAAGAGTTAAATGCGAATAAAATGACTCTGCGGAATTAGGGCGTGACAAATTTGTATCAGAGCACGGCTTTACGTCCTTGGTCTCTTATTTGGTTCGTTTCAAATCAAAGTTGCATCGACGATTAACCAAAGTTGCTTACGCGATCACTCAACATTGCTTCCGCGATTAAATCAAAGATTTCTTCTGCGATTATGTTGTTGTTGTTCCTGTAATCCTTTAAGTTGTTCGTGTCCGAAAGTTTGTTGACCCTCTTGGTTGCTCACTGGATGTTTCATACAATAAGTCTAAATACATTGTGATGTCCATGAATGAATGATTATTGTTGGTTTGGACACTAATAACCCAACAATGACTCGATGCCATAGTACGCTATGTTGTAAATGATGTTCGAAATGTAGGAATAGAGAAAAGTTGCCATGTGTGCTTTTGGAACATGTTTGAGAACTGCATCGTGCGTTGGAAAAGAATTGTGAATGGGACAATTGATGGATGAGTTCAACAGAATTGATGAGTTGACTCCAGTGTGTTGGCTAGTGCTTGTGAGACCCTAAGAATGTTGGCTTGTGATATTGAGATCCGAGATGTTGGCTAAGTGTTGTGATCATTATAGATCACGAATGTTCGAAATAGACTTGGGTTTGGTATGGTTTAAGGATGGCCTCATTTCTAAGTGGTATATGCCTCTACCACTTCAGAATGAGATGTATCGTAGCCCTTTTCCATAGGATAGAAACGAGACTATCTTTGAGTATTAGGTAGTGCCGAGACTTAGCTGGAAGTCATGCCATATTACTAGATGACTTGAGTGTCCTTTGATGGTGATGTTATACTGGGTAACGAAATTGTCGAAAAGTGTAACGAGTGCCTTGGTTGGGAATTGCTCAGTCTGACGATGGCTCAGACTAGCAGGTTGATAGTTATATTGTAAGTAATAAATTTAGTTAGCGAATGTTGTGGCCATGAACATTGAGCGATCATTGCGATTAGTTGGATGGGAATCAGGTGTGGCTATTACAAGTCGAGTGCTAAATTGAAAATTTCTGAGAAATACTGTCGGTGACTCTAATGAGTGTTGAAATTTTGTGCTATGACCTTAAGGTACGACAGATGTTAATGGATCTTAATCGCCGAAGGATAAAATTTGTAAAGTTTGTGTTTAAGCTTGGCGAAATAAATAGTCATTGAATATGTGCATGTATGCTGAGGAATTGAAGTGTATCCTAGAAGTAACAAGTAGTGATCTTGAATACTTGCGCTGCATAGAGAATGGTTAGTTGATGCATGAATTGTCGGATTGAATGGAATAGACTACTCGACCCTTGCGATATCAGATGTTAAGAATGTCCGTACGAAATTTTGATAGCTGAGGAACGAATGAGATTTAGAACCACGATATGTGTTGGACAGTATCGGTAGATGGTATGACGGTATAGACGACTGTCAGTTGGGATATAGATCGATGGCTTGTGACTTAGAAGTATGACTTTGTCATACAGACCGAATAGTATGATTCTATTGTTCAGTTGAAACTATCGGAATCGAGGACCCTTGAATAGTTAGCATCGGTATATGGATTCGTGTTGGTGTTGGTACGAAGGCATTGGAATAGAAATTAAATCATTAGAAATTTACTTGATGAATCATTAGATTGTTGGGAATTATATGTCGGGTCAGGATTTGAACATAATGTTGCTAGATCTATTTTAGTCAATCGTTAGGGTAAGTCTAGAATGAGCCTCTGTGGGAATTAGTTCCTTGAGGATGACCACAAATAGACTTGATCCTAAATATCGTGGGCTGCTTAACCAATTGTCGACATAGTCGGCAATGACGATTAGTTGTTCAAATTGAGTGGATACCCATAGGTTTGGGTAGAGTTGCTGGGAACTGTCGGTTGCATGTTGGCCCTAAGAATAAGAAATTAGTATGATCCCTAATAGTTGTCCACCCTAGGGGAGTCGCCTAAATGATTAGGTTTAGCTGTCAGTATAGCTAGCCTTAGAGACTTGACCGATAATAGGGTGACTGTTGGCGACCCGTAGGATAACCTTGTGGTATTGAATGAGAGATGGTGATGAGTATGGCCTAAGAAAATATATGTTGTAAGTATATGCTACAACGTGTGCCTTAGAGATGTTTGATCCTTGTGAAGTGATGTGTCGGCCTTAAGTGGGAACTACAATCGTGGGGTAAGATTTGAGTTATATGCATTGAGAAGTCAACTATTCCATGGAATGGTATTGACTGCTCATGACGGGAAAGTTGGATAGGTATCCAAAGTCGGGTAGCTAGATAATTAAGATGGAACGTCACATAGAATTGAACCATTGGCTCGGGTAATCGATAGTAGGTGACTTCGGATTGTATCTTTTAGAAAAGATGAATTGTCTCAGTAAGAAATATCGTTGGATTCGGAAAGGAATATGATTGTATGCTGTGAACTCTTGGTATGGTTGGCTCTAAGTTAGACCTTGACAGAATATTAGAATATTATGCTTAGATAAAGAACTTATCTGAGTTGTCCCTGATGTTGAGTGTTGTGGCTGGAAATATAGCGATTGTGGCAAAATAATAAGTCAATTGAAAGGATGCTAAGTCGAATTTGAGTAAAAGAGTTACAATCGTGGCTTATCGAATCGTACTAACATGAAAGTTGGCTGAAGTATATATATTTTAGGGACGGCTAAAGTATGTGTATGGATCCAACCGAAGTGATAGCTACGACAGAGGTAACACTATAAAGGGAGCTTATTGAATCGTACTAGCACAAACTTTGGCTGAAATGCATATATTTTAGGGGCATATAAGATATGTGAATGAATCCAAACGAAGTGGTAGACTGCAACGAAAATAGAGCTGCGTGGAAGAATGTTGGTGAATCAATGAGAGGTACAAATACTTTAGAAAAGAGAACGACGGATTGAATCATTGATGAGTTAAGTGGCACAGTTAGATAATAATCTCGAGATTTTCTAGAGTGTTGAATCGGAATATTGAATAGAAGTTGAATGATGAATTTGTTGTGACTAGTGAGTTAGTAGAATGAGTTGTTCCCTTAAGTTTCGATGATAAAACTTTTTCTGAGTGGTATATTATGTAATGTCCCACTCCACGCGAGGCATTTGGTTGGCTTGCTGGATGCGATCAGAATGTTGGACCGTGACTTAGGTTAAAAATCAAGAGAATTAAGACTGATGCAGTCTCTCTTAGCCGGCTAGACGGAATGGGTGTTAGAACGTGGCTCGCTGGTGGAGCTACGCTTAGTGGAAATATGTGCAATCGAAATAGGAAGACCCTTTTATACAAGTGAGTGGAACTGTCTTTCCTTCTCCTTACTCCTTCATGCCTAATAAAATAGAGTAATGTGATGCTATGAATTGTCCCTAAATATCCTATGTTTTAGTTGCTAGATAATAGAGATGCTTATGTTGCCTAATATTGAAATGAACAACACATGAACATTGAACTACTGAATGAATCACACTTGAACTGCTAATGTGACTTGATGCCTGAGAATGAATTGATAATGCCCCTTATGATTAATGTTACTGAAATAAGCGAAATATTTGAATAATGAGATGCCTTGTGAATGATACATGAGAAATAAATTGGCTCTGTTATTGACTCAATGAACTGAATGAAACACTAGAATCATGTACAACCTGTGTAATGTTGCTAATAGATGGAGATTGTTGCCCATCTTCTCATAAGCAATGAATAAAATGCTATATCTCCCAATGAGATGAATGGAACGCTATTTGTTCCTTGTTGAAAGAATGCTATGAGAAATGTTGTAATGAATCAATGTAATGAGAAATGATAAGGATTGGGATCGCCAAGATCACCAAGTGGAAATGATGGTAAATGATGAAAATGATAAGTCGTTGAATACGACATGATGAGATAAGATAATACAATGTTGTCTTTACTTATTTTAATATTTTACCATGCGACTTCAAAATACGATCGAGTCGAACACGCATTCGCATGGTCATAGGACAACTTGTATACAAGGTATTGTTTTCTCAAACGGTACCCGCGACGGTGGGACCTATTCGGCCTAGGAGGAATTGTTAACGTGCTTTGGTAGCACGTGGTATCGAGATATTCATTCGGACTCACAATCCGGTGAATGGCGCGTCGCATACCCTATGAAGTCCTATATGAAAACGTCCAAAATGGTTATATAATAATAACAGTGATCATGTAGTCAGAATGCACACTAATGAATGTTTTATGCAGGCAGAGTAAGTATATCTGCTAACCTGTATTTAATGTAGGTACAAGGAGTCGACTATCGGTAAGAAATCACTTAAATATGATATGTTCAACATATGTTGGTTCAACTGCCTACTTAACATGCTAAACGAAATGATGCCTTTCCATAAGAATTTTAATAACATGTTAAAGATGTTAATGCCAATGTCGCCTCGATGATGCTTAACATGATAACACCAAGTATGCTAGAATGATACCTTACAACGAATGCTGCTCAATCATGACTTACATATAAAATTGTTGCTATATAAGAGAAATGTGAGAACAATTGCTGTCCCTCAATTATTGTTGCTTCCATAAGAACAATACTACTGCAAGTATACATGTATTTTCAATATTTCTAATCATGAATTGTAAACTGATGCTAGTCCCCAACTAAAAAGATCACTCTAATAAATGCTTGCTAAAATTGACCACTTAGTGACGGTCTTGGCGAGTGAGTTGGATTCTGTTCGCCAGTCATAGATGATGTATTGACCTACGTTGTGGGCACATTTTTTAGGTGCTTGTTCTTGGAAAGTTGTGTACAAGAAGATTGGCTTGATCGATCCCACAACATCTGTCACGCCCCAGAACCAGAATACTGGAGAGCGGGGGCAGACATAGCCAGCTACGTATATGAAATGGAATCCATCTCGCTATACGGTCATGGCTGTCTAGATACATGAGGGTTTATCTACAAGCCAACAGTCTCTTAAGGTCATGAACAAGCCTAGTGTTGTTGGCCCATTGGTCATATGGTCAACCTGATTTTAATAATTGATCAAAACTCTGTCTGGATATACAAAGCTTGTTGGGACATTCTCAGCCTCTTGGACATAAGCAAGATTGGATATTCACTTCGTTCAAGACTGAAGATCTGTTTACCTACTTGAGTCTGTATTTCCTATGCAATGTAATTTTCTTTTTATTTGAGTCTAGGAATACATTGTACACCGAGTCGTACTGGCAAATAGGCTATTCCCAAAATAGTTCAAAATGTTTTTAAAATGACCTATCAAATTGTTTACAAAAAGGTTTTCAAAAAGGTTTTCAAAAATCACCAAAACCTATTTTAAAAACCCTAACCTAACCCTGACAGAACTCGGCCAGAGTTCGGCCAGAGTTCGGCCAGAGTTCGGTTGGTGGCCGTTTTGATTTTGAATTCTCTGGAACTTGGTCCTCCTGCAGTTACGGATTTGACCGAGATTTGCTCATCGAGTTCTGCCCGAATTCTGCCCGAATTCTGACAGAGTTCTCCCTTTGGAAATCCTATAAATAGAGAAGTATTTCGATCATTTCAAATCACTCATTCACTTTCAATCTTCTCTCTATCTAAAGCTTTCTATCTTCCAAAGAGTTTTCTAGAGCTTTCATTTTCAGATCCCAAGCCAGTTACAATCCTCTAGTCGATTTGCCAGTGCGGTACGGTCTAGAAGTTTCTGAGAGATTGTAATCAGAAGGCTTGATTGAAGAATACCTCTTCACATTTAAAGTTGGACGAGTTCTTCGTATCAAAGCTCGCGTTGTAGAAGTTGCAAGGACTTCGTAAGAAAACTTGCGATTTTTTCCTATAGTGGATTCAAACTGGTAGCAAGAGTTCTACCAACTGGATTAGTCCTCAACAGAGGGATACCAGTATACATCGCTGTCTTTGCGTTTGCTTTCTGAACTCTGTCTTTACTTTATTTTCATCTGTGATTATATACTGTGATTGTGTTGCTAACTTTTTTAATTAGCATTATTCCGCTGCCAACTCTATTTACCCCCCTCTAGAGTATTACGCTTTACTATATCGTTCCTACAATTGGTATCAGAGCGGGTGTTACAGGTAAAGCAAGGTAAAAGTGCTATTATTTATTCATTATTTATTAGATCACAGCACATCACATGGCTACTATGAAATTCACAAGTGAAGGTCAGGCCACAAACAGACCTCCTCTGTTTGATGGTACTAACTACACTTATTGGAAAACACGGATGAGTTTCTTCTTAAAGTCTCTTGATTTTGACTTATGGGCTATTGTTCTTGATGGCTATCAGAAGCCACCTCGTATAAATGTCGAGGGTATTTTAGTTGAAAAACCCCAAAACAGTTATACAGAGGAAGAAAAGAAAAAGGCCAGTCTTGACGCACGTGCCATTAATGCTCTTTTTTGTG
The DNA here is from genome assembly GCA_029216955.1 of Iris pallida. Classification (NCBI taxonomy): domain Eukaryota; kingdom Viridiplantae; phylum Streptophyta; class Magnoliopsida; order Asparagales; family Iridaceae; genus Iris; species Iris pallida. The sequence goes on along the minus strand of JANAVB010043111.1, from coordinate 18,919 downwards.
CCTTAGACAGAACAGAATTTAACAGGGTATCTACATGCACAACGACAAATGGTGTATGGAAGCTTCTCGAAGTTACAGATGAAGGCACGACACAAGTCAAGGAGTCAAAAGTCAGCAGACTTACTCAAGAGTACGAGACGTTCAAAATAAAGCCAAATGAAACAGTCACACAAATGTTCGAGAGGTTCTTGGATATTGTAAACCCTTTGTCCTCCTTAGGCAAAGAATACAGTAACCACGAAAAGATTCGCAAACTCCTGCGAGCTCTCACCAAGAACTGAATTCCGAAGGCTACAGCTATCATTGAAGGAAACGACCTCACCACAATGTCACTTGAAGTACTCATGGGTAAGCTACTCACTCATGAACTGGATCTACAAGATTTTGAAGAGACTGCACCAAAGGAGAAGACTATCGCCCTCAAGGCTCAGCACAGAAAAGCTGCTGAAGATGACTCAGACAGTAGTGGATCTGACGCTGAAGATCAAGCACTCCTAGCAAGGAAGTTCAAAAGATTCATGAGACATGAGAAAAGAGTCAAAGAGAACAACAACAACAACTGGTACCAAGAAGATGCTGTCTGCTATGGCTGCAAGAAGAAGGGACATATGAAGAAGGACTGTCCCATCAACTCATCATCGAGCAAGAAGAACAACAGGTATGAAAAAGGCAACCTGAAAAGATCAACGTCTCGGAAATACGCCAACACCAGCATATGGCATGAGAGTGAAGCTAGCGACTCAGAAGATGAACATTCAGAGGACGCTTCAAACATCTGCTTCATGGCAATCGATCAGGTACCTACTGAACCTGTAGAAACATATGATGACTTTACCTTTGAGAAATTAGGAGATGCCTTCAGTGACCTGATGCTTGACTACAAAAAACTACGTAGTAAATATCAGACCGCTAAGAAGGTACTCAAAGAGTACAAAGGAGAAATAGGAAGACTTACCGACCTACTAGCTGAGGTTAGAACTAGTGTTAGTGAGTCTGGTGAGCTTTCCTCTATAAAGCTCTTATTACACGAGACTAAACAGTCATCCGAAGAGAAAGATAAGATTATAGACCAATTGAGAGAAGATCTTTCAAAAGAAAAGAAAAGTCTTCAATCTGCACAAATCAGAATGGAATCACTCACTTCTGATTATACTAAGTTATATGACACTTCCAAAAGGTTGGAAATTAGGTTAGGAAAACAGCCTGAGCCTGCTGCTTCCTATCCTAACACGTGTCACTTACCGAAAATTCGGAACATTCCCAAGCCAAACACTGTCAGACCAAACCATATAAAACCTTTACCCCAAAAGGTTAAGCCCAAACATGATCATAGGTATGCATTCTTCTATACTAGAAAACCTAAACCTACCAACCATGCACATCACTCTGCTTTCAACACTCAACATGCACAATGTCATTATTGTGGCCTCATTGGTCATATTTCATCTGCATGTAGAATGAGAAAGCTAGTTGATTTAAATGTTTATGCTTGGATACCTAAAGCTAACAATTCAGGACCCTACAAGAAATGGGTACCAAGAGTTTCATCTGCAAACTGTTTTGTAGGTGGAACACCCTTCACATGCTAGAAGCAAATGAATCCTTGACAGCAGTTGCTCACGGCATATGACCGGTGACGCTACTCTATTTGCAACACTGTCGAAGAAAAAGAAGGAAGGCTATGTTTCCTTCGGCAATGATTTAAAAGGGTATATTATTGGTATCGGTGATGTTGGTAAATCTCCCTATCCCGTGATTAAAGATGTCTGTCTGGTTACCGAGTTGAAACATAATCTGCTCAGCATAAGTCATCTAGCTGATCATGGTTATGGTATCAACTTTGGCAAAGACAAATGTACTATAGTTGATAGCTCAACTGGTAGTACTATCTTTGAAGGAATCAGGGAAGACAATATATATGTTTTCTATCTATTGGAAGAAGCTAACATTTCAGGTAGATGCTTAATGGCCAAAAGTGATGAGAGTCATTTATGGCATATGAGACTCGATCATGCAAACATGGATACAATTTTAAGATTATCCACAAAGAAGTTAGTACACGGTTTACCGGACATAACATTCAAGAAGGATTCGGTATGCAGCCAATGCGAAAAGAACAAGGCTACCAGATCCACATTCAAGTCTGTAAATGCAGTATGTACTACTAGACCTCTACAATTGCTACACATGGATTTATTCGGTCCTAGCAGAGTTGCTAGCCTCGGAGGTAAATTATATGCATTTGTAATTGTAGATGATTTTTCTAGATACACGTGGGTATATTTCTTGACACGCAAGAATGACGCATTATCCGAATTTGTCGCCTTTTACAAGAAAGTACAGAATGAAAAAGGTTACATGATCACTCGTATTAGAAGCGATCATGGAGGCGAATTCGAGAATGCTGATTTCGAGCAATTTTATGACACACACGGTTTTATACACGAGTTCTCCTGCCCTAGAACTCCACAACAAAATGGAGTTGTGGAACGTAAGAACAGAACTCTAACCGAAATGGCCAGAGTAATGTTAAACCAATTTAGCCTACCCAAATACTTCTGGGCTGAAGCTGTCAATACAGCTTGCTTTGTGCTCAATAGAGTTCTAATTCGACCCAAATCGAAGAAGACTCCATTTGAGTTATGGTTTGATAGAATTTCTTCAGTTTCATATTTTAAGATATTTGGCTGTAAGTGCTTTATTCTTAATACTAAAGACAATTTGGGAAAGTTTGACGAAAAGGCCGATGAAGGTATATTTTTAGGTTATGCGGCCAAGAGCAAAGGATACAGAGTCTTCAACAAACGTACCAAGATCATCGAAGAGTCAATCAACGTCACTTTTGATGAAATGAACCAAATGACACTCGATGACAGTGATGAAGATCTGCCTACATCAAGCTCAACATCAGCTGAACCTGAACCAAGCTCTGCACAAGCTGAACCCCCTAGAGGAGATCCAGGAACCAGCTACCTACAGAGTCTACCGAAAAGGTTAAAATTCATAGCTGATCATCCACAAGATTTGGTAATTGGTGACATTACCAAAGGAGTAAGCACTCGATCATCCAGTAGAGATATTATTTCTAGTGTTGCATTTATTTCACAGCTAGAACCTAAATCTATTGATGAAGCATGTAGTGATAGTTTCTGGATAGATGCCATGCAAGAGGAATTGAACCAATTCGAACGGAATCAAGTTTGGGAACTTGTTCCCAAGCCTATTGATCATCCGGTCATTGGCACCCGTTGGGTATTCCGAAACAAACTGAATGAGGATGGTTTAGTAACTAGTAACAAGGCTCGACTCGTAGCTCAAGGATACAATCAAGAAGAGGGTATCGACTACGATGAGACTTATGCCCCAGTTGCGAGATTAGAATCCATTCGTATGTTATGTGCATTTGCATGTTTTCATGATTTCAAACTTTTTTAAATGGATGTAAAAAGTGCTTTTCTAAATGGATTTATAAAAGAAGAAGTTTTTGTAGCACAACCTCCGGGTTTCACGGATTTCAAAAATCCTGACCATGTTTTCAAGTTGAAGAAAGCCTTATACGGTTTGAAACAAGCCCCTCGTGCTTGGTATGATCGTCTAAGCTCTTTTCTACTTGACAACGGTTTTACAAAAGGAAAGGTTGAAACTACACTTTTTATTAAATCTTTTAATGGCAAGCTGCTTTTAATTCAGATCTATGTTGATGATATCATATTTGGATCCATTGATGAATCTCTTTGTCAAGAATTCTCTAAATGTATGCAGAATGAGTTTGAGATGAGCATGATGGGAGAGCTGAAATTCTTTCTCGGATTGCAAATCAAACAAACCGACAATGGGACGTTCATTAATCAAGCCAAGTACACAAAAGATTTGCTAAAGAAGTTTGATCTGGACAATGTCAAACCTATTGGCACTCCGATGGCAACTTCAACAAAGCTTGATTCTGACGAACAAGGCAAGCCAGTCGACACACGTAAGTATCGAGGTATGATTGGTAGTTTACTTTACTTAACTGCTAGTCGTCCAGATATAATGTTTAGTGTTTGCTTGTGTGCACGTTTTCAAGCTAACCCAAAGGAATCACATCTGTCCGCAGTTAAGCGTATCTTCCGATACCTTAAAGGCACTTCTTCTGTCGGCTTGTGGTATCCCAAATCCAAATCCTTTGACCTTATTGGTTATTCGGATGCAGATTTTGCTGGATGCAAGGTTGATAGAAAAAGTACTAGCGGTACAGGTCATTTCTTAGGCAAGGCTCTAGTCTCTTGGTTTAGTAAAAAGTAAAATTCTGTAGCCTTATCAACAACAGAGGCTGAGTACATCGCCGCAGGACGTTGTTGTGCTCAGATTTTGTGGATAAAACAAACCTTAGAAGACTTTGATTTATTTTACACACATATTCCTATTTTCTGTGATAATACTAGCACCATTAATTTGACTAAGAATCCTGTATGTCACTCTCGTACTAAACATATCGAGGTTCGGCATCATTTTCTTAGAGATCATCATCAAAATGGAGATATAAACCTTGTATACATAGATACTGATAATCAATTAGCTGACATCTTCACTAAACCTCTAGCGGAAGATCGCTTCAATTATTTACGTCGAGAATTAGGAATTTTGGACGTCAATAATATTAATTGATGTTATTTTATGATTGTATATCATTATGCAAAAATTGTGTTAGAGACAAGCTAATAAAGAGTCTGTCTGTCACCACAACTACGGTTGAAGCGAAGCGGTATTTAAGAGTTCTCCGGTGAACCTCCGCCAGCTGGGACAGTACTCCTACAGCTAATCTGAGACAGCTGCTGTGTAACGATATTTAACTCATAAAATATTATTAATTATGTTATTTGAAAGCTAAAATAACTAATCTTTGAATTAAATAATTGAAACGAGTCAATAAAAAAGAAGTAGCAAAATCAACTTGAAAGAACCCTAGGCGAATTCGGCCAGAACTCTGACCGAATTCGGCCCGCGTTCGGTTGAGGGTATCTGCGTATATATCCAGAACCCGAGAGCTCCTTCTCTTCCATTGCTTCCATATTTCCAACCAGCAGCTACAGCCGCCCGTAAATCCTCCAAACCCTAGGTATTCACCAACCCATTGCTCCCTATCTACTTGGTGAAATCCTTCCAAACTTTGGAATCGTGCGGAGATCATCCTTCTCTACAACATATCTAATTTTTGTGAGGTATAACTCTCTCTTTCTACACTTTCAAATTTGTGCTTATTTATTTCAATGGCACCTAGATTTAATCCGTCTAAGAGGAAGAAGAAGACTACTCCTAGTGAGGAAGGGTCCTCTTCGAATCCTCACACGGATTCTTTGTTTTCGCCAGTCCAAAAGAACGACGGTGCTTTCGATGGGTTTTTCTTTCAAACCCTCGATCAAGCTTTATTATGGTACGGTGACTTTTCCACCCGATCCATATGCAGCGGCGCTCCGGTTAAATGGACGGTATTTCCTGACCATCGTCACTTATTTGAGGCATTAGGGTTACATTTGCTTGTTAAACTGTGCTTCCCAATTGCTACTAATGCCATTAGATTGTTCTATTGCAATCTCGTAGTTAACACTTTTGACGTGAGCACACGTGTTGGAGGCATAGATATTGAGTTCAATGATGTCCTCCTAGCGGAGATTCTCGGGATTCCCAATGAAGGTGAACCGCTAGTTGATATTACGGAATTCGAGTTTCCCGAAGGCACTACACTCACGAGTTTCAAAACGAAACTTTGTGCACCTGACAGAGTACGTTCTGGAAAGTTTAAGGCTAACAACCTTAACTTGTTTAACTACGAATTGCATCGCATCATCTACTCTACTCTACTTCCAAAATCCACTTCCAAGGATGATGTGACTTCGCTTGAGCTGTCCGCTATGTATCATCTTATCAAGGGGATTCCTTTTTCCGTCCCCAAGACTATTATTCAGATGATGGGACGTTGTCGTGCAAGAGATCGAAATCTCTCTTACGCGATGATTCTCCCTCGTATCTTTCAGCGCTTCGACATCGATCTATCGACTTGTACTCAGGACTCTGAGCCCAAGTTACTCCAGCTTTCTCGTCGCAGCCGGACTGCTTCAGCTACACCTCCTGCTCCTCCTACTGCACCATCTCCACCACATCAGCCGTATGCCCTGACTTTTGAGGGCATACATCAGCACCTATCTGCTTTGCACGTCTCGATGACGGACATGGCTCGCGAGCGTGAGTTCCGCGATGTCACCCGTTACCAGGCGATGGCAAACTCCTTGGCCGATCTGCGTTTTGCACAGACTGGTCACTCTGCCGCTTCCATCCCTCGAGATCCAGCTTTTTCGGGTTACCGCTGTGAGGATGAGGCTGTCCATGCCTACTTCCAGCCCGGTAACGCCTATGATTGATATCGTGCTCCTCGAGATTATGTTGGCGAGTTCTATGCTGGCGCCCCTACTCATCCTACTGGCGCTGGTACTTCTGGTGCTGGTACTTCCGGTCATGCTGGCCGTGCTGCTGATGATATTGATGAGGATAGTGATGATGAGATCTGATCTGATTACTAGTGACATTCTACTGTATACTTGGAAATGCTCCGACATTCCAAGTTTTTATCATTTACTTTTTGATTAGTACTTTGTAGTTTGCTATCAGTATTTCTTTTTCATGGACATGTTTATGATGTTTCATTTATGACATCTCAGTTTAGTTCAGCATTTTGTTTAGCACTATTTTCTTATATTGCTTTTCATTTTTAAACTGTCTGTGAAATAGCATGCCTGAGATTTTTTTTATGCAATACATGCTTGTGATGATAAATTTCTCTAATTATTTACTGTATCTTTTATTTTTGTTTTCTCACTGTTTGTTACTTATGCATTGATTGCGGGGGAGTCTTCTGCATTTCATGCGGGGGAGCCTTCTCTTGTACAACTATTTTGCTAAGTGACAAAGGGGGAGAAAATTAAAATAATCTAACATTTTTTTGAGTTGAATACAGGTTATGAACAATTTTTCACCTTTTGATATTTTTTCGAACTAGCTTATTGTTATATCATTCATAGTTTGTCAATTATCAAAATGGGGGAGATTGTTGGCCCATTGGTCATATGGTCAACCTGATTTTAATAATTGATCAAAACTCTGTCTGGATATACAAAGCTTGTTGGGACATTCTCAGCCTCTGGGACATAAGCAAGATTGGATATTCACTTCGTTCAAGACTGAAGATCTGTTTGCCTACTTGAGTCTGTATTTTCTATGCAATGTAATTTTCTTTTTATTTGAGTCTAGGAATACATTGTACACCGAGTCGTACTGGCAAATAGGCTATTCCCAAAATAGTTCAAAATGTTTTTAAAATGACCTATCAAATTGTTTACAAAAAGGTTTTCAAAAAGGTTTTCAAAAATCACCAAAACCTATTTTAAAAACCCTAACCTAACCCTGACAGAACTCGGCCAGAGTTCGGCCAGAGTTCGGTTGGTGGCCATTTTGATTTTGAATTCTCTGGAACTTGGTCCTCCTGCAGTTGCGGATTTGACCGAGATTTGCTCATCGAGTTCTGCCCGAATTCTGCCCGAATTCTGACAGAGTTCTCCCTTTGGAAATTCTATAAATAGAGAAGTATTTCGATCATTTCAAATCACTCATTCACTTTCAATCTTCTCTCTATCTAAAGCTTTCTATCTTCCAAAGAGTTTTCTAGAGCTTTCATTTTCAGATCCCAAGCCAGTTACAATCCTCTAGTCGATTTGCCAGTGCGGTACGGTCTAGAAGTTTCTGAGAGATTGTAATCAGAAGGCTTGATTGAAGAATACCTCTTCACATTTGAAGTTGGACGAGTTCTTCGTATCAAAGCTCGCGTTGTAGAAGTTGCAAGGACTTCGTAAGAAAACTTGCGATTTTTTCCTATAGTGGATTCAAACTGGTAGCAAGAGTTCTACCGACTGGATTAGTCCTCAACAGAGGGATACCAGTATACATCGCTGTCTTTGCGTTTGCTTTCTGAACTCTGTCTTTACTTTATTTTCATCTGTGATTATATACTGTGATTGTGTTGCTAACTTTTTTAATTAGCATTATTCCGCTGCCAACTCTATTCACCCCCCCTCTAGAGTATTACGCTTTACTATATCGTTCCTACAAGTGTCTCAATCAAAAGCAAGTAAATAAAAGTCACAAGATGTATGATCATTAAATATACAATAGTAAGGCGTCCCAAACATTTACATATTCAGTTGATCATGAAGCTAGTCGTTACAAAATGTCAGGACTAGCAAGAGTTTAGTCATACATGATCAACCCTAGGATCTGTTAATCATGTTACAGCCCGTAGGCAGACAGTAAGTAAGTGCAATCGAGCTAAACATGTGCTCGTCGGCTAAACGCCTCAAATAAATATCTTCACAATAGAGTGGGAAAGCCAAAATAACCCACTCGTTGCCAGGGTTCCGTCTAGTGGCCACCATCTGGCTGGAAGATCGGTAGATCCTCTGGAGCTGCTCCAAAATCTGGCCACACAAAACCAGCTGGGTCAGACCCCAGAAAGAGCAAGTGCCACAAAAGAGGCTTCACTTAAGAACTAAAACCAGCAATCAGCACAAGATATAAATAAAAGTAAGAACTGGAAATAAAGAAAATACACCAGGATGATATACGACGAGATAACCATAGAACTATTCAGATAACCAGGTTACAACCCGTAAACCAAATAAGGACCGGGGTTGTAACCCTTCGTCTGAACAGAACTTGAAATTCTCACCATTTATCGGTAAAATAAATACAAGCATTCTGGTCATTCAATAATCTGGAACAGGATCAGGGCAAGACTAGACTGGTTAGACTCCGTCCAATCACTTCACGGCCAAGCAAGAATTACGGCTTGATACTTTAACTAACTAGGGTTGTCACAATCCTAATTACTAACAAGATGTAGGGAGATTATTCCACAGCCACAAGCCCTGCAGACCATCCAGGTTACCCGGGTTAAAAGATTAGAGTTGAATTCAGGTGGGTACATCGTCCAGAAAATGAATGTACCCTTAGGTAGCTTGAAGGGTGCAACACATGACTGTGTGCTGGAAATGTGCCATACTCGACGGTAGGCTACAGATCCCAAGGCGTGCCCAGGTAACGGGATTGCCTGTAGCTGGAAAATCTCGTCATGACTAATGTATTAATCTTGTTATTAGTCTTAGTCCATTTTAGTAGGTACTCCTGACCGTGGTACTCAGGAGTCCCTGTCCTAGACATGATGCAAGACAGGACTGGTTTATTTATACAAACACAATCGCCCACGGTGTCCAGATTAATTATACAGGTCATGTCATGTCAGGTAGCCGTCGCAACAGCTATTCGAGATAATCGTGTCAGGTTGCGCCTGAGTAAGTAGGGTCAGGTCCAGTTGCGCCTAAACATCAGGTTACGCCTGAGTCAGACTGCGCTCAAGTCAGGCTGCGCTCAGGTCAGGCTACGCTCAAGTCAGGCTACGCTCAGGTCAGGCTACGCTTAGGTCAGGCTACGCTCAGGTCAGGCTACGCTCAGGTCAGGCTATGCTCAGGTCAGGCTACGCTCAGGTCAGCGTATGTAAGACATACGCTTCCAAAAGGCAGCGTATGTACTCCATACGACTCATATTCAAGACAGCGTATGAGGTCCATACGACTCCTCTTCAAGGCAGCGTATGCAAGACATACGCCTCCAAAAGGCAGCGTATGAGTCAGACTGTGCTGCGCTAAAGAGCGCGCGCAGCTCAGTGACGCAAGCTAAAAAGCTCGCGCACTGCTCACTGTCTTCTCCAAATCAGCAAGAACTCCATGGTTGAACCCAAAGCTTCAAAAGTCCATAACTTGGTCAAAATAAGTCCAAATTCAACTTTTCAAAGGTCAAAATTGGGTAGAATAAAATTCTCTACAACATAGAACCATCAAAACTTGAAAATAAAGAAGTTTGATAGATCAAAACGACCAAAATTCGAAAATAACTAAATTCTAGATCTACAAAAATTAAAGCCTCAAAATGGAAAATGACAAGTTCTAATGTGTCTTAGAAACATGAGGAGAAGTTAATGGAACAATAAAAATGGGTTCTCTTGTGGAAGCAAGTTGTACTTGCCTAAGGGGTATTCTTGGTTGGTGGTGGGTTTAATGGAGAAGGAGAAGAGATTAATAAAGAGAAAGAAGAAGAATAGGTAATAAATATGAGTGGTGGTGGTAGGTAGGGGGTTCACCCTTTGGTTCATGATGAACCAAGAGCAATCCCAAACCGAACCAAGCCAACCCAAACCAAGAATAAACCAAGCCCAGGGAGGAAATTAAGCAAGAAAATCATGCAATACAAGAATAAATAAGTACACGTATTCCAGAAATACGTAATACGAACCACATGCATTACAACTCTACCCACCTTAAAAGAATTCCGTCCTCGGAATTTAATCAAGAGGCTAGAGGAGCAATGACAAGCTACATTAATCACATGCAAGCTATAACTAGGCAGTCAATCACTCGTTCAAGCAAGGAATCGAAGGCATGAGGCATAAGAAAGACATTATACCTCACGAGTCAAACAAGTCGGGATATCGCGATCGGATATCATCCTCACGCTCCCACGTTGACTCCCCCAAAGAGTGATGACCCCAAGCAACTCGGACTAACTTGATAGTCTTGTTCTTGAGGATCTTCTCTCTCCGGTCCAATATAGACACGGGCCTCTCCTCATACGAAAGGTTGGTACCAATAAACAATTCCGAATGATCCAGGATGTGGCTAGGGTCCGGGATATATCGTCGTAATTGGGATACATGAAACACGTCATGCACCTCGCTTAGCGACGGTGGAAGAGCGAGACGATAGGATACATCTCCTACTCGCTCCAGAATGTCAAACGGTCCTATATACCTAGGACTAAGCTTGCCCCGTACGCCAAAACGAATGACGCCACGGTTAGACAAAATCCTCAGGAATACTAGATCGCCGACCGAAAACTCGAGATGGCGCCGATAAGAATCGGCCCAATGGCGCTCGTGATCTTGGACAACTCGAAAATGATTTCTGACTCGCCTGACCATTTCAACTGTCTGGACAATCATTTCTGGACCGAGCATCTGTCTCTCTCCAACATCATCCCAGGCTAGCGGGGATCTGCACTTCCTACCATACAGTGCCTCGAACGGTGCCATCTGGATACTGACCTGGAAACTGTTGTTGTACGAGAATTCTACCAGGTGCAAGTGATCTTCCCATGAACCACCGAAGTCAAGTGTGCAAGACCGCAACATGTCTTCAAGAGTCTGGATCGTGCGCTCCGACTAGCCATCTGTTTGCGGGTGATATGCTGAACTGAACTGGAGATGAGTTCCCAAACTCTCTTGCAAGCTACGCCAAAAGTGCGACGTAAATCTTGAATCTCGGTCCGAGGTGATACTGACTGGCACACCGTGCAATCTGACAATCTGTCTGAGGTACATCTCTGCTAATTGAGCCGTCGACTGACAAACTCTGAATGGAAGAAAGTGAGCCACTTTTGTGAGCCTGTCAACTATAATCCAGATAGCATCTCTACCAGCTGGGGATCTAGGTAGTCCAGTCACAAAATCTATGGTCACATGCTCCCACTTTCATTCTGGAATCGGTAAGGGCTGAAGATGTCCAGTCGGTCTCTGATGTTCGGCTTTAACTTGTTGGCAAACCAAACATCGAGAGACAAACCGAGCTATCTCCCGCTTCATGCCATTCCACCAGAAATGTTGCCGGATATCACGGTACATCTTCGTACTGCCGGGATGGATGGAATACTGTGAACAGTGCGCTTCTGACATGAACTCCTGCCGGATATCTCCGCTGGGTACACAAAGACGCTTACCATGTCGAAGTGTACCATCCTCATGAATGTATAACTCTGGTCTTCGCCCTGCCTCATATTCTGCTCTGAGTCGCTGAAGCTTGGAATCTGCCGACTGTGCCATCCGGATCCTCTCGACTATAGTAGACTGAACTTGCATACTAGCCATCAAGGCCACACTGGAAGGGAGAACAACTTCAATACCCATCTTCTGAAGATCTGCTAACAGCTATAGTTGCGCTGTTAGAAAATAAACTTCCGCTCTCCTGCTCAATGCATCCGCAACAACATTGGCCTTCCCAGGATGATACTGCAGGTTGACATCATAATCCACAAGAAGCTCCAGCCACCTTCTCTGACGCATGTTAAGATCCTTCTGGATGAAAACATACTTCAGGCTCTTATGGTCGATGAAAATCCCTACCATGTCTCCATACAAGTAGTGCCTCCACAACTTAAGTGCAAACACCACTGCTGTCAGCTCCAAGTCATGGGTTGGGTAATTTCTCTCATGATCACGAAGTTGTCGTGACGCATAAGCTTCCCATGCTGCATCAGAACACATCCTAAACCTCTGCCTGAAGCATCACAGTACACTGAGAATCTTCCGGTCCCATCTGGAAGCGTGAGGATAGGAGCTGTTATCAGGCCTCGCTTCAACTGCTCAAAAAACTCTGACACTCTGCTGTCCAAGCAAACTGCGTATCCTTGTGGGTCAACTGCGTCAATGGTACTGAAATTCGAGTAAAATCTGAAACAAACCGCCGGTAGTAGCCGGCCAATCCAAGAAAACTACGAACCTCTGCAACTGTGCTGGGCACTGGCCATGACTCAATAGCCACAATCTTCTGGGGATCCACTTCTACTCCTCCTTGAGTGATGATATGACCCAAGTACGAAATACGATCGAGCCAGAACTCGCATTTACTGAACTTGGCATATAACTGGTACTCTCTGAGGATCTAAAGAACTATACGGAGATGCTGCTCATGCTCCGCCTCACTCTTGCTGTAGACCAGAATGTCATCCAAGAATACAATCACAAACGGATCCAAGTAAGGCATGAAGATGCGATTCATGAGGTCCATGAATACTGCCGGCGCATTGGTTGCTCCAAAAGGTATAACAAGGAATTCCCAATGCCCATATCTCGATCTAAAAGCTGTCTTCGGGATGTCCTGCTCTGACTCTGGGCTTGGACTTGTGCATACTGCTGGGGGTTCTGCTGCTGGAACACTTGGGTCTGAGGCGGCAAGGGCCTCGGCAATGGATACTACTGCTGCTAGACCGGAGCTGGTCCTCTCACCGAAGAGCTAGAAAGTTTGGACGATGATGAACCACCCCTATTCGGGCAGGATCCAACCCTATGGTCTGGTGCTCCATAAGCCAGACATAATCCCTGTGCCCTGCGACATTCTGCCACCACATGGCCTGGCTTCCCACAATGAGAACAACCTACTGCGGAAGATTGCTTCTGCTTCTGCTGCTGAGGGTGCGTCGGAGTTGAATGCTGAGCCGACGTTACTGAGGTCGCTCGCCTCGGAGCTCCAATGGTCAAAGCCCTGGTTGTCGGGGCTGGTGCTGAAGACTGATTCATCTGGCCGTGAGATCTCTTCCGACCTTTGGCCCTATCCACAATCCTCTGGAAGGTATACTCATGCCTCCAGGCTGCTCTCAAGACTTCATCGAAAGTCTGATGCTCAAACTGCTCAACTGCCAATAAGATCTCCAGGTGAAGTCCCTGCTGGAACCGCTGGGCTCTATCATACTCGGTTGCCACCAAAGTGGGAGCAAACCGACTGAGTCTGGAAAACTCGGCCGCATACCCGTCGACCGTCCTGCCTCCTTTCTTCACATTGGTAAACCTCTTCTGCAGATCATACCGAGCCACGGCATCGAAATACTTGGTCTGGAATCTCTCTCTGAATACTGCCCAAGCAATGGGTGCTGCTAATCCAACGGCCTGCGCTGCCCACCAGCTGCGGGCAAGATCTAACAACTGCAGGTGCACAACGGCCACCTTCTCGTTCTCTGGGGTCCTGGCTGCTTCTAGAATCACCTCTGTGTCCTGAAGCCATGCATCTGCTGCGATAGCATCTTCACTACCGTCGAAGAATGGAGGGTTCAAGCGCTTGATGCTGTTGGCCGCGCTATTACCCTGATGACCACCCCGGGTCAAAGCATCCGTCACTGTCTGGTGCAAGGCATCTCTACGCCGGTCTTGGGAATCTATCAAGGTCCTGACGAGTCCTACCAAAGTGCCATCATCATGTTCCACAGGTTGAACTGGCTGGACTGGTGGCTCTCCGCCATAAGCCACGACTCTGGAGGCTACTCCGGAATGCTGGGCTTGATCTCCAGGTTGCTGCTGATCCGCGGGAGGTGCTACGCCTTGCTGGTCGGTAGGACCACGAACAATGTCGCTGAAGAAGACGACATCGGGAACAATAAGGAAGGACCAGGACAGATCAACGATACAAGTATATGATCAGGACAAGAATCCAGGGATTCAGAAGATACGAGCAGAGATCAAGGACAAATATTAATTGAGATATCTATTCGGTAAACCCTCACATATCTTGATTTACAAGACCTGCATGGGCCACCACTTAAACCATGTCACGCCCCAGAACCAGAATACTGGAGAGCGGGGGCAGACATAGCCAGCTACGTATATGAAATGGAATCCATCTCGCTATACAGTCACGACTGTCTAGATACATGAGGGTTTATCTACAAGCCAACAGTCTCTTAAGGTCATGAACAAGCCTAGTGTCTCAATCACAAACAAGTAAATAAAAGTCACAAGATGTATGATCATTAAATATACAATAGTAAGGCGTCCCAAACATTTACATATTCAGTTGAACATGAAGCTAGTCGTTACAAAATGTCAGGACTAGCAAGAGTTTAGTCATACTTGATCAACCCTAGGATCTGTTAATCATGTTATAGCCCATAGACAGACAGTAAGTAAGTGCAATCGAGCTAAACAGGTGCTCGTCGGCTAAACGCCTCAAAAGAATATTTTTATAATAGAGTGGAAGAGCCAAAATAACCCACTCGTTGCCAGGGTTCCGTCTAGTGGCCACCATCAGGCTGGAAGATCAGTAGATCCTCTGGAGCTGCTCCAAAATCTGGCCACACAAAACCAGCTGGGTCAGACCCCAGAAAGAGCAAATGTCACAAAGGAGGCTTCACTTAAGAACTAAAACCAGCAATCAGCACAAGATATAAATAAAAGTAAGAACTGGAAATAAAGAAAATACACCAGAATGATATACGACGAGATAACCATGAAACTATTCAGATAACCAGGTTACAACCCGTAAACCAAACGAGGACCGGGGTTGTAACCCTTCATCTGAACAGAACTTGGAATTCTTACCATTTATCGGTAAAATAAATACAAGCATTCTGGTCATTCAATAATCTGGAACAGGATCAGGGCAAGACTAGACTGGTTAGACTCCGTCCAATCACTTCATGGCCAAGCAAGAATTACGGCTTGATACTTTAACTAACTAGGGTTGTCACAATCCTAATTACTAACAAGATGCAGTGAGATTATTCCACAGCCACAAGCCCTGCAGACCATCCAGGTAACCCGGCTTAAAAGATTAGAGTTGAATTCAGGTGGGTACATCGTCCAGGAAATGAATGTACCCTTAGGTAGCTTGAAGGGTGCAACACATGACAGTGTGCTGGAAATGTGCCCTACTCGACGGCAGGCTACAGATCCCAAGGCGTGCCCAGGTAACGGGATTGCCTGTAGCTGGGAAATCTCGTCATGACTAATGTATTAATCTAGTTATTAGCCTTAGTCCATTTTAGTAGGTACTCCTGACCGTGGTACTCAGGAGTCACTGTCCTAGACATGATGTAAGACAGGACTGGTTTATTTATACAAACACAATCGCCCACGGTGTCCAGATTAATTATACAGGTCATGCCATGTCAGGTAGCCGTCGCAACAGCTATTCGAGATAATCGTGTCAGGTTATCATGCCAAGTGTACTTGTCAGGAGTACGCCACGACGGGCCACTATCAGGTCATGTCTGGTTATTATGTCAGGAGTGCACCACTACGGGTCACTATCACGTCATGCTCAATTATCAATTCCAAACATATCAAGTAATTTGTGATTATCAAGTTCAGGACAAATGGGCTATAGAAGATCTAGAGTAAATAGGGTCAGGTCCAGTTGCGCCTAAACATCAGGTTGCGCCTGAGTCAGACTGCGCTCAAGTCAGGCTACGCTCAGGTCAGGCTACGCTCAAGTCAGGCTACGCTCAGGTCAGGCTACGATCAGGTTAGGCTACGCTCAGGTCTGGCTACGCTCAGGTCAGGCTACGCTCAGGTCAGGCTACACTCAGGTCAGGCTTCGCTCAGGTCAGGCTACGCTCAGGTCAAGGTACGCTCAGGTCAGGCTACGCTCAGGTCAGCGTATGCAAGACATACGCTTCCAAAAGGCAGCGTATGTACTTTATACGACTCCTCTTCAAGGCAGCGTATGAGGTCCATATGACTCCTCTTCAAGGCAGCGTATGCAAGACATACGCCTCCAAAAGGCAGCGTATGAGTCAGACTGCGCTGCGCTAAAGAGCGCGCGCAGCTCAGTGACGCAAGCTAAAAAGCTGGCGCACTGCTCACTGTCTTCTCCAAATCAGCAGGAACTCCATGCTTGAACCCAAAGCTTTAAAAGTCCATAACTTGGTCAAAATAAGTCCAAATCCAACTTTTCAAAGGTCAAAATTGGGTAGAATAAAATTCTCTACAACATGGAACCATCAAAACTTGAAAACAAAGAAGTTTGATAGATCAAAACTACCAAAATTCAAAAATAACTAATTTCTAGATCTACAAAAATTAAAGCCTCAAAATGGAAAATGACAAGTTCTAATGTGTCTTAGAAACATGAGGAGAAGCTAATAGAACAATAAAAATGGGTTCTCTTGTGGAAGCAAGTTGCACTTGCCTAAGGGGTGTTCTTGGTTGGTAGTGGGTTTAATGGAGAAGGAGAAGAGATTAATGAAGAGAGAGAAGAAGAATAGGTAATAAATATGAGTGGTGGTGGTAGGTAGGGGGTTCACCCCTTGGTTCATGATGAACCAAGAGCAATCCCAAACCGAACCAAGCCAACCCAAACCAAGAATAAACCAAGCCCAGGAAGGAAATTAAGAAAGAAAATCATGCAATACAAGAATAAATACGTACACGTATTCCAGAAATACGTAATACGAACCACAGGCATTACAACATCGAAGATTTGTTGGGAATGCAGAAGCTCTCCTTCCAAAAGAGAAGTCTTCTGTCTATAAAGGACATAATGTATTGAACATTGTAATCAATTGTACCAGTGAGTTGTAAGCCAAGTCGGTATGTCAAGTTGTAATCCAATGTATCAAAGTATCAAATGTAAGCTTTGTGGCATTTGTTCAGTTGGCTATCAATGTAAAGTGAGATGTGTTGTAAACTTTGTATTCCATTACAAGTCATGTACTCTACTTCAATTATCAATAAAGAGAATATATTTTTATATATCTCTGTGCGACTTCAACTTTTCTGTTTATCTCCGCTGCTATAAATCAGTAATTTGTTTCTATCCGATAAAAAAGAATGTCCTCATTATCTTCAATTTGTCTGCTTCTGCCATTGCGATATGTTCCTATTTGAAGATTTTTAATTATATACCGTCTTTGCCTTGTACAAGTGCAATACCAGACTTGTACGACATCATGTCCAAGCGAAGACGATCGATTCTAATAGTTAAATGCGAATGAAATGACTCTACGAAATTAGACGTGACACTTAAAACATGAACTTTTAAGGGGTGGTCCAAAATTTATCCAGTAAGTTTGGGGACCAAAGTTGTACTTACTAACATATTTTTTGGAGCAAAACTTTTCTGCTAAAGACAAATATTTCAAGATATTGGCACGTGTCTACACACACTCGATCCTCGACTTTAACTTCTAGCAATAAGAAATTTCTCGACTTTAGCTGATATTAATCTATTTTATTGTAGTTTGTGTTAGAATTTTGGTTGTGTTAACCAAGGAGATCTCTATGGTTGTCCAAGAATTTCTGAGAAGTTCAGAAGGAGTCTAAACATCCCTAAAACATGAAGTGTCAGGGAGAGGTTGTCACGACCCGATCCCAAGATACTGGGTCCAATCAGATCATGCCCAGCCTGCACCGTTGTGAGACGACGACAGTAAGTTGTATCAAGCAGTAGTAACTCAAGCATAATATTCTAAGCTGCGGAAAGTAAACTTTTGTTTAAAACATTCACTTAAAACTAGATGTCTATCTGGAACAACACACAAGCAGAGAAAAGTGTTAAGTTATTACAAGTTGTTCTTTTATTACAACATTAAAAGAAACTAAAACAGTAAGGTACGGCTAGAACTCCTGGGCTTCCTGTCCGGGTTCAACTGTCTCCTCGGAATCCAAGTCGGATCTATAGTAAGAACTAAAAGCTAACTCTTCGTCATCGCAGTCACCTAAAATGGTGGTCTCCGGTCAGGAGGGGAGCAAAAACATATATATCCATTTCAGCATCTTAATAAAATAACTAAAGATGTAAGAAACAGTTTTTTAGAACATAATTTATCTTTCTAAATAATAATAAAGAATTAGTGAAGCAGTAAATCATTGAAAATAATAATGATGCAATCTACAACTAGCAATAGTATTTTGAGTGTAGCATCCCGTGGCCGGCTAGGGATGGAGGCAATATGTGTTCTAGTGAACACGGTCCGGCTTCAACCCAAGTGAGGTGGGACTTCAGCTATCCACAATGAGGCAATAAGGGGACTTTGACCACAGGTGCTAACACTACTTTCCAATCCCAAGTCAATGAGTCAATCAAGCAATCAACTGGATCCGAGCGGGATCCCGTGAGTCAAGTGTCGATATAATGTTTCTAATGATGTAATGTATTTAATTATCAACTAAAATACAAGTTTGAAATAATATGAAACTTGTCTTGGTTTTTGGTGCTATAGGTGATGACGGAAAAACACTCAAACTAAAGTCCGAATTTGAACCCGACATTTAGTGAAACATGACTTAGTTGCTAGT
>JANAVB010043108.1:0-42746 GCA_029216955.1 Iris pallida | reverse complement strand
ATAAGTCCTAGACTAGACATTCTGTTTATTCGTTTATAATGAACATGTCCTAGCCTATTATACCACAACTCAAGAGTATAAGCAGAATGAGTGACTTTTTAATTACATTGGACTGATTTACAAGCTGAATTTTGAACATTCCTTCGGTATAAAAAGCTTTCCCGAAATATGTTCCTTTGATAGACATCACCATCTGGCCAGCATTGATGTCCATCCTGAGGCCTGCTTTGCAGAGTAGGCCTCCTGAGATCAGGTTCTTTGTAATAGTAGGTACGTGCTTCACGCCTTGAAGCGTCAGAGGCTTCCCCGAAGTCAGCTTCAACACCACCGTCCTGATCCCGAGCACTTCAGCTTGTGCCTGGTTCGCCATCATAACCACTTCAGAAGTAGGTGTATAGGTGGTGAACCACTCCTTACTGGAGCAGACATGGCAGGAGGCTCCAGTGTCTACCCACCAGTCAGAGTCAGTCCTTACTGTATCAACCTGTGCAATCATAGCAACTACGTCAGTGATCATAGATACCTTACTAGGCTCTCCTTGCTCTGATTGCTTGGTCTTTGCTTTGCACTCATTCTTAAAGTGGCCCTTCTTGCCACACTTGAAGCAAGGCATTTCAGACTTTGGCTTCTTTTCTTGATAGAAGTTCCCTTGACTTTTAGATTGTCAGGGTTATTCTTCTTGTTGTGGAAAGCCGCCTGCTTTCCCTTTGGTTCCTTGGTCTGAACCAGATTGGCGTAAGCCAATTGCTTGGACAGTGTGTCCACCTTCAGTTGAGCCCGCATCTGGTCCTCAACATAGATTTCCTGTAGGAGATCCTCAAGGGTGATCTCCAACTTCTTCCTATGCATGTTTGCATAGAACTTGCTTCATCCAGCGGGGAGCTTTGAGACCATCCCTCTAACAACAAACTTGTCGGGGAGGGGCATCGCCTCATCTTCCAGCTTCTGTCGCAGTTTCAGGAACTCCTTCACTTGCGGCAGCATAGACTTTTCGTCCTCAAAGAACCACTTGTGATATTTTCAACCATAAATATTTTACTGCGGTTCTTGTCTTCTTCGTAGAGTTTTTCTAGAGACTCCCATATGTCTCTAGCGATATTCTTCTTAGAATAGGATTCTGCTAGGGAATCCTCCATAGCATTCAGGATAAGCAACCTGCAAATGCTATTTTTCCTTCTCCATTTGGCCTGAAGTTTAGTAGCCGCAGAGATTGCGACAGCAGACCCAGTATCTGGAACGGTAGGTTCCTCTTCAAGAAGCACGTGATCCACGTCTCTGAGTTGAAGAGTGAGATAAACCTTCCTCTTCCAGACTTGATAATGCTCTCCATCAAACTTCTCTAACTTACAGAAGTTAGTGTTTAGGAGTAAAGCATTAATGTTTTTCATCGTAGCAATAAAGTTTTGAGATTGTTATTTTCGGGGCACAATTTTTCGATGAAAAACTGAGAATATGAAACAATTATAAAGACAATGTTCTAACGTAACACTTCTAGGAAGGTTGCGCAAGTATAACGAAGATCTAAAAAGATATCGTTATGATATTACGAGAATCTAAAAAGATTTCGTAATCACAGCAATCAGATTGTAGTACTTCTAAAAAGAAGATACAACAAGAGTTACTCGCAGCAACGAAGAAGGTGACAGACGAAATGTGGAAGATGGTCTGCTGGGGTGAATGATCACCGTTGCTCAAAGCTTTATTCGCCCTACACGAACAGCTTCCAGGAACCAGCAAGTTCGTCGGAGAACTTGGAACACTCCTGCTCTTCTGACTCCTTGGATGGACACGAACTCCCGTGCAAGAGCAACGCTGGTGCGGCACCTTTCCTCTCTCTTGATGGCTGCAGATCAGAACTGTGTTAAAGAACAAGTCTGAATAACTCCCGTGCAAGAGCAACGCTGGTGCGGCGCCTTTCCTCTCTCTCTTGATGGATGTAGATCAGAACTGTGTTAAAGAACACGTCTCAATTCTCTGTTTACTTGTGCTAAAGAACACTTCGTAAACTTTCTGTTGGCTACTCTTTTCTGTAACCTGTGAGAGAGGAGGAGGAGGCCTTATATAAGCCCCTGCAACAACTGCCTGGTTAGCACAATGTTAGGGACGTGGTAGTAACCACCCTGAACATGGAACAACCGCTCAGAACATGCAAGGACACGTTCTGCTGGAAGTTGTGCCACCAGCGTAATTTACACTTTACGCACACAGCCCCTTTTACGCACCCTACGCACTCTACGCACACTGCGTACGCTGCGCACACTGCGCATTCTACGCACGCTGCGTACGCTGCGCGTACTGGGCCAGCGTCACACACGCCTCATGAGCCCTTGAGTCCGAGTCCGAGTCCGAGTCGCTTAGCTCCTATGAAAATAAATTTTCCAAGAGCAAAAAGCATAAATGCTTTAATTGTTGATTTTACCCTTTTTTCCATTAGAAAAATAATCCCACATGGCAAACCCATGTGCACCTCCACACCACATGTGCATCTCCAATAATAGCAAAGCTAATAATAGAGATACAAACCATTTATTTTTTCCGATGTGGGACTAAACCTTTCTAAAAGAAAAACCAAAAACCCAACAATATATATATATATATATATATATATATATATATATATATATATATATATATATTGAAATCTGATACACTTCCATGCTTCCACTTGATGTCTGTGCAGTAATTTTGGTGGTCATCTGTGTTGAGATTAAAAACTCTTACCACATTGACGAATGACGATGTGTCCACTTGAACTTTTTTTTTTTCATTCGCATTAGGTATGGGCTAAGATTTCCCAAGGAACAACAACTGAGCAAATAGGTGAGGTTTACATTCACGCCCCTACAGTCACGGGTTAACAAAATCCAAAAAGTTTTGGTAGTCATCAAAGCCTCAGCGCATAAATCGGCATGGCTGGTGTCCGCTGCATGCGAACCATCGCTAGGCACACCCCTCCCGATAATATCTCCATCATATCTAGCAAATCCCTAAGGGATAGGTCATGATAAGCTGTGGTTATCCCACAAAACTTTGTTTAATTGGTGGCCAACATCGGGTTTTCAATAGCAGCACCATCGATCAGTCCCTTTTCATCACTGTAACTCCGAAGTGCACAACAGGAGTCGCTTAGAATTGACCGGGGAGCTCGTAGACCAATTATGCTAAATAAGAAGAATTATGAAAAGAGTAGATAATGAATGAGAGAGAGTTCAAGAGACGAGAATGCGGTTGGTGGCTGCAGTAACATCAGTAGCCCGTGCTGGAGACCTTTACGATGTTTTTGTCGTCCAGCGCACGTGCGTGCCACTGTAAACAGGATGGCATCGAGAAAGAAGACAATGGGAGATGGATATAAAAATAGGAAAAGTAGATATACACTGTAAAGTGATACGTAGTCGGCTCTGAAGTATGTATAATTATTACAGCTTTGTAGAGGTTCATGGTTAGAAATGTGTGTTTATGAAATCATAGTTATGTATTGATTCTTTGGCAAAAGATATACACTACCAGTAGGGATGAACCAGTGTTAAAAGATGCGCTATTTTGCCAGCGGTCTATCACGACGGACTGTGACCCTCTGTTACCGCGAACTGTGATCGCATGTCACATAGTCGAATCCTATTGAGCTTTTTGATTTGTTCAGGTCCATCATTAATGGAATTATGACAAGTGACCTATAATCACATCCCGAGCAGCGTTCTAAATGTTAATTTCACCGGTGCAATGCACTTGGCTCAACTGATAGACAATTAAATGAAGCAAATTATAAAGGCAATTGAGCAAACTACCACAAGTATTTTTCCAACGAAAAACAATGATCCCGCCACATCCAGATATTTAAGAAATCAAAATATATTACTAATGGATCAGAAATATTCTGAAAAAAAGAACATCCATTATATTTTTTTTTTTAGAAAGAGTAATTTTATTAATATAGCTTCTACAAACACAAGCTCAGATACAGCAGTCATCTAATCAGTAAAGCCCATACATCTGATATCAATATGGATATTATTAATGATGCCTGCGATAGACGTCTTCCTGCCTTCGAAAATGCGATTGTTCCGTTCGCGCCATACATGCCAAACTGCTGATAGAAGTTTGATTCTAGCTTTGGTGAAGATCTCAGCACCCTTGGCCTTCAATCCTTGGATCTCATCTATACAGCATTGCAGTCCATCATAATTCCTGTTGGGTAGCCCCAACTGAACTCTAAAGTGCTGCCATATGAGGCCGGACGTCGGACAGGTAAACAGAAGATGATCTCTCGTTTCCTCGTCACGCTCGCATAGACTACACAAGGGATTAGTGATTTGTATCCCGAAGTGTCTCAACCGATCCTTGGTAAGCAGTCGACCCCGGATGCTTTTGTAGAGACATAACTTGAATTTTGTAGCTACTCCCTTAACCCATATGAGCTCTGCCCAAACGATCGGGGTGCGATGAGGCCTCAGCTGCTCGTATGCTTCTTTACTAGAGAATTCTCCGTCTGTTGACCCCATCCAACGCCAACTGTCTGCTGGCGCCTCCCTTGTGATCGAAATCTGATTGATTTCAGTCTCGTACCAACGCCCCTCCTGCCGAGTGGCCAGTTCCCAGACGTTATTATGTATGAGTACGCTAACAGTGTCCAGATTTCCCACCAGCTCATAGGTCGGCCATCCGAGCCTATCAATCAAGCTCTCATGCTCAATCCATGGATCAAACCATAAACTGGTTTGACGTCCATCACTGATAACTCGGGTTATTTGCCTCTTCAACTGTTCCCTGCACCGGAGTAATTGTTTGAATGTTACGGAGAAGTTATTGTTGTTCTCTTGAACCCAGAAGCTTTCCGACCTGACATAACGACTTCTCATCCATTGGGCCCAAAGAGATGTGCCCTGTATAAATTTCCATGCTAATTTTAACATGGCAACGTCTCGTTGTATCCATAAGGATCTGAGTCCCAGTCCTCCTTCTTCCTTTATTAAGCAGAGATCCTCCCATGAGATGGCGTGGATACCTCCTCTCCAAATAAAGTTCGCACATAAATTCTCAATTCTCTTGATTGTCTTGTTTGGGATGTACAAGGCCTGCATCCAATACATCGTAATAGCATATATTACTGCCCTTACCAATTCAATTCTTCCACCAAACGAGAGGACTTGTGACTGCCATCCTTCCAATCTGTTGGAGACGTATTAGATTAATCCAGCACAATCAGTGCCCCGAACAGCATTAATGGATAGCGTAATCCAAGGTACTTGACCGGGAGTTGCCCCATATTAATTGGCATTAACGCGGGCCACCGTTCCTTCTGAGGACAATCTTTGTTGACATACATCATACTTTTGTCTTGATTAAGTTGAAGGCCGGAAACTTTTTTAAACTCCTCCAGAATAGCTAGTAGAGAAGTAAACCCGCTCTCCGAAGGCTCCATAAAAACCAGTAGGTCGTCTGCATATAGAGATGCGATATACTCGGAGAAATACGATGGTAAAGTGGTCGAATATTACCCATAATAACCGCGAGATCCATCTTGCATGTGAAGTGCTCCATGACAGTGGTGAATAAATATGGGGAGAGGGGATCTCCTTGGCGCAGTCCCCGGCTGCTTCCGAAGAACCCCATTGGTTGCCCTTTGATGAGTATCGAGAATGTAGGCGTAGTAATGCACACCCGAATCCTGTCTACCCACCATCTGGCAAATCCCATACTTTGTAGAACCTCGCACACAAAATCCATGTTCACCATATCATACGCCTTCTGTAAATCTAGTTTAATACACCCTTTCCGCCCTCCAGCCTTGTTGAATTCACGAACAAGTTCGTGTGCCAGTAAGTAGTTCTCCGCAATGGCCCTTCCTTTTATGAATGCAGCTTGGTTCGGTGAGATGAGTTCCTGCATCAAACATTGCATTCTAGAAACCATGACATTAGTAATAATTTTATATATGAAGTTACAGCAGGCTATTGGCCGATAATCTCCCAGTCCGGAAGCTCCTTCTTTTTTCTGAAATAGTGTTAAGAAGGTATGATTAATTTCTTTCAACAAGCGGCCAGTTTTGAAGAAGTCCTGTACCATATGCAGAATAGGAGTGCGGAAGTGGTCCCAGTGTTGTTTGAAGAACCCCGTACTGAACCCATCCGGTCTGGGGGCTTTATTGATATCCGTACGTTTAACTACCTGCTCGATCTCCTTCATAGTGATCTCGCTTCGAAGCTGCGCATTGCCTTCATCCGTAATGAGTCTTTTGCATATTATTTCCGAAAAGGTAGTCGGATAATCTGTTTGGTTATACAACTTGGTATAGAAGGAGATAGCCTCATTAGCTATCATGCTTCCTTCAGTAAGTACCCTCCCTTCATCATCAATAAGTGATCCGATGGAGTTCCTATTCTGTCGGGATCGTATCGTAGAATGAAAGAATTTGGAACCCCGGTCCCCCTCCTTGAGCCACACGCATTTGGCCCGTTGCTGTAGCTCCACTTCCTCCTGGAAACGGAGTCGCCGGATTAACTCCTGCATAGCAATTTCCTTGCCTGCTAGAGTTGGGTCCAACGGGGCGAGTTATAGCTGGCTTTGGAGCTCAGCAAGCTCCTCCTCCTTTTCTGCTAAATTATTGGCCGGCCGCGTGCGGTTCCAAGTCTTCAGAGCATTCTTATATGTTTGAGTGATTGGACGATGCTGTATTGGATGTTACCATGATGGTCCAACGCTAAGCCATGCTCCACCGCCTGGGCATACCCCTCCATGGATGGCCACGCATTATTAAATCGGAATGGCCGCCGTTTCTTGGGTAATTCCTGGGTCAGTCGTACCAGCAATGGGGTGTGGTCACTTGTGCCAGACGGCAGGCCCTCCGCACAACTCGCCGGGAATGTCGCCAACCATTTGAGATTGCAAAGCATTCTGTCCAGCTGGCAAACCACTCGATTTGTAGATGAACTGTTGTTCCAGGACCACAGGTGACCCGTTCGGGATAAGCAGTGGAGTCCCGATTGGAGCAGACAGGATTGGAAGTTGTTGAGGATGTACGATGGCACATGTCTGCCCCCCAATTTATCCTCCGCTCGGAGAATCGCGTTGAAGTCTCCGCCAAGGAGAAGCGGGAGGCTATCATCAATATCTGCAGCAATCTGGATAATGTCTTTCCATAAATTGTATCTCAGTCTACGATCATTGTGGCCATAGATTGTCGTGATTGTAGCTTTGAGCCCACCATTGTTTGTAAAATCAATACAAATTAATTGATCAGTAAGAACACGTACCTGGCCCGACCACTCCCCATTGAACCACATTACCCAGATACGCGCCATGTTGCTCGTGTCCAGATTGTGGACGGATGTCCATTGGTGTGGCGTCCTCCTCTCAATGACTGCCTTTGATTTGATCTTGGTTTCTATTATAGCTACTATTGAACATTTGAGCTTCTTCACCAAATTGTTGACTTTATGCCACCTTAAAATTGAATTAGCACCTCTAACATTCCATGTTAGAATCGACATTTATTGAGGGGGGATGGTGTCCTTTTTGAGACGCTGACTCTCCCGAGGACGGATGGGGAGAGAGCCCGTGACCTCCTTGTTGTCACCTGTCTGCGTCCCTGGTACAGCTGACTTTCCTTTCACAAGTAGACTCCACTTCGGATTTGGCATGGTGAGAGCCTTGCTGCCCTCTGGTATGATTGAGTTTGACATGTCGAATCCCCTCTCTGCTAATACTTCAAACGGGTTTACCGTCGTAAGGCCTACTGGGACCACCGTCCTTCTCCGCTAAGTCTTCCCCAGCCAACCTGCGAGTAGACGTCTGGTCCTCCGCCTCGTTGATATTGTCTCTGCCTCCATTGGTGTATAGCACCAATTCCTGCGATGTGCCGACATCCGGAGTACCCTCTCTTTCTGATCCTGGCCATTTCCCTAATATGGAAGCTCTTTGCAAGGCCAAGCCTTGTGGAGTTTGCGCTATTCCCATGTCCTGCTCCATCCGATCAATCGAACCAGTAGTATTTCCGTCCAGAGCCGAGGGGGTGTTTGTTGTGCGCTGATCATCCATCATCATCTGTTCCTCCTGGTTATTTTCTTCTTCTGGCTGCCTCACCTTGATCTTGCATTGAGTATGTGTATGGCCAAAACATTGGCAGTAGGAGCAAGACGGTGGAACCCACTCATACTCAATCTCCTGCTCCATACGTTCCCCATTAGGTAACATGATATCTATCTCCCTCGGTAGTACTTCGGCAGCCTGGATTTCAACAAAGACTCGCGTATATGAGAGTCGCTGCAGTCTCGCCGTTGGTATGTCTGTTCGGAGGGGCTTCCCCACAATGCTGGCCAGCTTCATTATGGCTGGGTTACTCCACAGTTGGGGAGACAGCCATGGCATACGGATCCATACGGGGATTGATGACAGCCGATCCTTCTCGAAATTGGTATCAGGGCACCACCGTTTTAGGACAACTAATCGACCATCGAACGTCCATGGGCCTCCTTGTAATATACGCTCAAGATCCTCTTCTAGGTCGAACTTGATAAAGTAGAACCCGTTCTCTCTTGAGTAAATGTCCATCCCCCCTTTCGGTTTCCATTGGCGGAGCGCATAGCCACGTAGCTGTCCATAGAACGGTCTATTGCCCATCACGTACATGACCAATGTGTTTCTCCAGTATTCCGATGTTTCTTGTATATCATCACTCGTTATTTCTACCACCTTCTCTCTACTGATGATGGTAGGTTCTATATATTGCAGGTCCACCTCCTCCTGCGCCGATGCCGTTTTGCACACGTCTACCCATGATACTGGCTTGGATTGTACTCCGTTGCTGCTCGACCCCTGTCTATGTGGCATAGGCGTAGGGGGTGCCCGTTTGGGGCCCTCTGGTATCTGCCTAGTCGACTTGTCTCTCAGCCCTGCTCCGCCGCTCGCCGTGAGATATCCGATGTTAGGCTGTAGACCACCATGTCTAATTGCTCCCACCGTATCGCTTCTCCGTGTCGGGTATCTCTGGTTAGGCCGGCCGTCGTAGCGCCCCCCTGGCCGAGGAACCTCCTTCTCACGTCTCTCAGATTGCGATGCCGTGGATCTTCTCCTTCGCCTATCAATAGTGGTCCAGCCGCCAGCCTCTTCCCGGAATCGTATCTCCTCCGTCGCCTCAGACTCCGCCGGGATCCGGTTGCCATCCGCCGGGGTCCGATTGCCATCCGCTGTGCCATCTGCTCGTGGTTCTCCTTCCGTGGAAGGAAACCCTAGCGCAGACATACGGAAAGATTATATTTTATATTATATATAGAACATCCATTATATATATATATATATATATATATATATATATATCTATATATATATATATCTATATATATATATGAAAATGGTATACTTACAATCAATTTCGGTTGTAAGATTTACAATTGCCAACGCGGCATCCATTGATTGGGAGAGAGGGGGGACCGAGTGGTGTTCGTGTTTTGCATTAGAGACTAGAAAGATAGTCTAACATTGCCAATGCCAAATGGATTGTATCTCGATATAAAACTTTGCTTGTGTTGAGAGAATCACATTAGGTGTGGAGAGGCACATGGGTGCCATGTGGGGGTGTATTTTCTTGTAAAAATATGGCTAACTCCACAATGAAGTATTCATGCATTTTGTCATGCTCTTGGGGTTATTTTCCTATTGAGCTAAGCCCCGACTTGGACTCGGACTCGGGCTCAAGGGCGCAAAGTGGCGCTTTGCTCGCGAGTCGCATGAGCAGGAGGATGCGCAGGGATATGCACAGGGCCATGCGCAGGGCTAAGCGCAGCTATGCACGTGTGTGCTAATGCGCACAGCCGCTGCTACGGGGTTGCGCGTATGCGCTACTGCGTTGCTACGCTACTGTGCTGCTACGCTACTGTGCTGTTGTGCGCTTGCGGTACTGCGTGTCTATGATGCTGCTCAACTGCGAGCAGGCGCACAGACTGGCGGGCTGAGTGGGCGTAGGTAGCATGAGGTGGCTGATTAAAAGATTTGAACGATTATAGAAAGATTGAGTCAACTATTCAAATCCATCTTTTGTGAAATTTGAATTCAATTCATTCAAATCTTTCCATTATTCGCTCCTATCTTTTTGCAATCAGTTACGGTTGTAGAAGCATAAAATTTTTCCGCAAATGAAGCCCCACGTGTCCAAGCCAGTGAAGCTCCAAGCGCCAAAGCCAGTGAAGCTCCATGCGCCTAGTCAGTGAAGCTCTGTCACGCCCCAGAACCAGAATACTGGAGAGCGGGGGCAGACATAGCCATCTACGTATATGAGATGGAATCCATCTCGCTATACGGTCACGGCTGTCTAGATACATGAGGGTTTATCTACAAGCCAACAGTCTCTTAAGGTCATAAACAAGCCTAGTGTCTCAATCACAAGCAAGTAAGTAAAAGTCACAAGATGTATGATCATTAAATATACAATAGTAAGGCGTCCCAAATATTACATATTCAGTTGATCATGAAGCTAGTCGTTACAAAATGTCAGGACTAGCGAGAGTTTAGTCATACATGATCAACCCTAGGATCTGTTAATCATGTTATAGTCCGTCGGCAGACAGTAAATAAAATTTGCAAACGAGCTAACACTTGCTCGGCGGCTAAACGCCTCAAAAGAATATTTTTACAAGGGGTGGGAGAGCAAAATAAAACCTACTCGTTGCCGGGATTCCTTCTAGTGTTCACCATCTGGCAGGAAGGTCGGTAGATCCTCTGGAGCTGCTCCGAAATCTGGCCACACAAAACCAGCTGGGTCAGACCCCAGAAAGAGCAAGTGCCACAAAGGAGGCTTCACTTAAGAACTAAAACCAGCAATCAACACAAGATATAAATAAAAGTAAGAACTGGAAATAAAGAAAATACACCAGGATGATATACGACGAGATAACCATGGAACTATTCAGATAACCAGGTTACAACCCGTAAACCAAACAAGGACCGGGGTTGTAACCCTTCGCCTGAACAGAACTTAGAATTCTCACCATTTATCGGTAAAATAAATACAAGCATTCTGGTCATTCAATAATATAGAACATGATCAGGGCAAGACTAGACTGGTTAAACTCCGTCCAATCACTTCACGGCCAAGCAAGAATTACGGCTTGATACTTTAACTAACTAGAGTTGTCACAAGCCAAATTACTAACAAGATGCAGTAAGATTATTCCACAGCCACAAGCCCTGCAGACCATCCAGGTTACACGGGTTAAAAGATTAGAGTTGAATTCAGGTGGGCACATCGTCGAGGAAACGAATGTACCCTTAGGTAGCTTGAAGGGTGCAACACATGACAGTATGCTGGAAATGTGCCATACTCGACGGCAGGCTACAGATCCCAAGGCGTGCCCAGGTAACGGGATTGCCTGTAGCTGGGAAATCTTGTCATGACTAATGTATTAATCTAGTTATTAGCCTTAGTCCATTTTAGTAGGTACAACTGACCGTGGTACTCAGGAGTCCCTGTCCTAGACATGATGCAAGACAGGACTGGTTTATTTATACAAACACAATCGCCCACGGTGTCCAGATTAATTATACAGGTCATGTCATGTCAGGTAGTCGTCGCAACAACTATTCGAGATAATCATGTCAGGTTATCATGCCAAGTGTACTTGTCAGGATTGCACCACGACGGGCCACTATCAGGTCATGTCAGGTTATTATGTCAGGAGTGCACCACTACGGGTCACTATCACGTCATGCTCAATTATCAATTCCAAACCTATCAATTAAATTCGTGATTATCTAGTTTAGGGCAAAAGGCGTAAGGATATAAAATGGACGTTAAATATCTAATAGAATATCAATATACAGGGCTATAGAAGATCCAGGGTAAGTAGGGTCAGGTCCAGTTGCGCCTAAACATCAGGTTGCGCCTGAGACAGACTGCGCTCAAGTCAGGCTACGCTCAAGTCAGGCTACGCTCAAGTCAGGCTAAGCTCAAGTCAGGCTACGATCAAGTCAGGCTACGCTCAAGTTAGGCTACGCTCATGTCAGGCTACGCTCAAGTCAGGCTACGCTCAAGTCAGGCTACGCTCAAGTCAGCGTATGCAAGACATACGCTTCCAAAAGGCAGCGTATGTACTCCATACGACCCCTCATCAAGACAGCGTATGAGGTCCATACGACTCCTTGCCAAGGCAGCGTATGAGGTCCATACGACTCCTCATCAAGACAGCATATGAGGTCCATACGACTCCTCATCAAGGCAGCGTATGAGGTCCATACGACTCCTTACCAAGGCAGCATATGAGGTCCATACGACTCCTCATCAAGGTAGCATATGAGGTCCATACGACCACTACCAAATTACGGTACTTTAGCGACGGCAAATTAGCGACGGAAATTTTTCGTCGCTATCACCGTCGGATCACCGACGAATTTGTGACGGAATACCGACGGAAAGCAGTAGACAATTTTTTTTATTTTTTTATGTCCATATCCGTCGCTATGCCGTCGATAGGTAGTCGGCCAAGTAGCGACGGTTTTATATCCGTCGCTAGAACGTCGCATATTTTGGCGGCAAAAGCCTAAAATATTGGCACGAGATTTACTGACGACTTAGCGACGGAATAATCCGTCGCTACTCGCGCGAGATTTACTGACGCATTAGCGACGGAATAATCCGTCGCTACTCCGTCGCTAAATTTACGTTCCAGACTTAAATTGAAACGACGGGGGAAACTTTTTTATTCCCCCCAAATTTCACTCTCTCTCCTCTCTCTCTCTCTCTCTCTCCTGCGGTGATCGATCGGCGACCCCCTCTCCTCTCTCTTCCGCGGCGGTGATCGGCGACCCCCTCTCCTCTCTCTCTCCCAAAGGTAATCCCCTCTCCCTCTCCCTCTCTCTCTCTCTCTCTCTCTCTCTTTCTCGCTCTCTCTCTCTCTCTCTCTCTCGCGCGCGCGCACGGTGGTCGTGGGTGCAGCGGGCCGGGGGCGTCGGGGGCTGCGGGGGCGGCATCGACTACAGGGGCGGCGGGTGGCGGCGGGTGGCGGGAGGTGTGGAGGGGGCGGTGGGAGGGGCGGGAAGCGTTGGAGGGATGGGGGTGCGCGGGGGCTGGCCGCGGGGTGCGGGGGGTTGGCCGTGCGCGGGGGGCGGGGGGTGTGGAGGGGGCGGTGGGATCGAGGGGGCGGGCAACGTTGGGGGGGGTACGATGGGGGCGGGGGCTGGCCGCGGGGTGCGGGGGGGGGGTATGTGTGGAGGGGGGCTGGCCGGACACACACACACACGGACACACACACACACGGACACACGGACACACAGACACACACACACACACAGACACACACACACACACACGGACACACACGGACACAGACACACGGATACACACACACACAGACATATATATATATATATACATATATATATATATATATATATATATATATATATATATATATATATATATATATATATATATATAGGCATAATTTTAAGATGCTTAATTAGTTTACCTTATATATAGAAGGTAAACTAATTATGGTAAACTAATTATGCCTATATATATATCTATATATAGGCATAATTAGTTTACCTTATTTTAGAGTATGACTACGTAGCTAGTGTGTAGAGTAGTATATGGTTACTAGATCCTAGTGTATAGTAGTATGTAGAGGAGTATGGCTACTAGTGATATATAGATATGTAGGTCCATGTGTATCTGTATCGGACTATCGCTATCGGTATCGAACTATCGCTATCGGTATCGGACTATCGCTATCAGTATCGACCGTATATACTTAGTATCGGGCGTAGCGGATTAGTATCGATCAGTATATAGGTTTGGGTTAAGATCAAGGTTCAAAGTATCGGTATCAGAATAGTAGGCCGAATAGGAGGCCGAGATAGTCGAATGTGAAGAAGGGAAGAAGGGAGGAGCAGATGGGTTCAGAGCCATGGTGGAGGAGGAGAAGTAACATGAGAGCAGTTTCCGCCGTAACATCTCCTGGCTCTGCTGGCAACTGAAGTCCAGATGCTACAAAGGACGATCCTTCGCTGAAATCGACTACAACACCCATCAGTTCAAGTTCATTCCTATATGAGTATATTCCAATGCCATAGAGGAAGGTCAACAAACTGATGGCTTCTATGGCATTGGAATCTACTCATATAGGAATGAACTTGAACTGATGGGTGTTGTAGTCGATTTCAGCGAAGGATCGTCCTTTGTAGCATCTGGACTTCAGTTGCCAGCAGAACCAGGAGATGTTACGGCAGAAACTGCTCTCATGTTACTTCTCCTCCTCCACCATGGCTCTGGACACATCTGCTCCTCCTTTCTTCCCTTCTTCTCGACTATCTCGGCCTCCTATTCGGCCTACTATTCCGATATGTGTTTGATACGGTCTACCTAACCTATATACTGATACTAATCTGATACTCTCTGATATTAAGTACATCCGGCTTACTATCTAGCGGATCCACCAGTTACATGATTATATACTAATTATGTTAGATTGTGATACTAAGTAGCCTCGTCGTAGGCCTAGCGTGTTATCCACAAGTTTAGTTTTTCTTACGATATGCGTATCGGTATCGGGCTATTAATTCTTATGTTTAGTTTGTCTTACGATACAGATATTCACATCAAATCGAGCATGAATCGTTACTTTGTTGATCGTACATGGATGTACAAACGACAACACGAGAGCAGAATTGGTGTGAGTGACGATTTTCAGGCAGGTGTGGAAGTATTTCTTAAGTATGCCATGAGCAAAACTCAGTACATGGACGATAACAAAATCAAGTATCCATGTGTTAATTGTCACAATAGACGTTTCGAAGAAGTGATGACTGTGAGAGATCATTTGACCCGTAAGGGTTTCGTACGTGATTACGGCCTGTGGTCATCGCAAGGTGAATTATATTCAGAAAGACAGGCTGCAGAAGCTGGTACTTATGCTTTTGATGATAATGCTGCAACGGATGTCCTCGAAGACGACGGATGCTCTGTGGATTATGGAGACATGCAGAACCTTGCACGAGATATGGTGTATGCTGCGGCAGGGCCTAATTTTGATCCGGAGTATCCTAATCCCGAGGCAAAGGAGTTCTATGATATGTTTAAGGATGCAGATACTCCTCTATATCCTGGTTGTGAGACTCATTCCGCACTGTCAGTGACGATGCGGTTGTTGAACATAAAGTCTGATTTTAACTTGCCACAAGCTTGCTATAATTGGATCACACAATTAACTAATGAGGTGTTACCGAAGGAATCAAAGAGCTCCCAAGAAACTTCTACAAGTCAAAGATGATGGTCCGACAACTGGGACTGGGGTACGAGAAGATAGATTGCTGTCGCAACGGATGCATGTTGTATTACAAAGAGAATTGCGTATTAGAAAGTTGTTGGTTCTGTAATGCGGATCGTTACAAGACAGTATAGGGAAAAGGAAAGTTAACTAGAAAATGACGTCCTTACAAGTATATGCATTACTTGTCGATCACGAAGCGCTTACAGAGGATGTATATGTCTCTGAATACAGCAGAACACATGACGTGGCACAGTGAAGATCGCATAAAGGACGAAGGAGAATTGTCACATCCTTCGGATGGGGAGGCGTAGAAATATTTTGATTTGTGTCATCCAGATTTTGCTGCAGAGCCTAGAAATGTACGCCTGGCGCTATGTTCTGATGGCTTTGCCCCTTTCGGACAGTCGGGATCTCAATACTCATGCTGGCCGGTCATTCTTACCCCTTACAATCTGCCACCATGGATGTGTATGAAGACTCCTTATATGTTCTTGACAGCTATCATACCCGGTCCCAAAAATCCGACAAAGAACATCGATATATATTTACAGCCGTTGGTGGATGAGCTGAAACAGTTGTGGGAGATCGGCGTCACGACCTATAATATTTCCAGAAAACAAAACTTTCAGATGAGAGCTTCACTCATGTGGACAATCAATGATTTTCCAGCATACGGTATGCTGTCGGGATGGAGTACGCACGGCAACATGTCTTGTCCGATATATATAAAAATAGTAAAGCGTTCCGCCTTAGACATAGAGAAAAAACTTCTTTCTTTGACTGTCACCGTCAATTTCTGCCAACGAGACATCCTTGGCGAAAGAACAAGGACGCGTTCAGATATGGAAAACAAGAATTTTCTGAACCTCCTGCCAGATTGTCGGGATACGATATTTGGGAAGATGTAAAGGAATTGCCCACCGTAATGGAAGATCCATCGAACAATCGTGTCGAGGGGTTCGGACAAAGCCATAACTGGACCAAACGGAGTATCTTCTGGGACTTGCCTTATTGGAAAGATAATCTTATTAGGCATAATCTTGATGTCATGCATATCGAAAAGAATGTGTTCGATAATGTCTTCAATACCGTTATGGGTATTAAAGGAAAGACGAAGGACAATCCAAAAGCAAGACAAGACATGGCCGAGATATGCAAACGTCATAATCTAAACTTGATACAAAGGGGAGCTGGTGGACAAGTAACTAAGCCGATAGCGCCATACGCATTGAGCAAGAAAGATAGATTAATAATCTGCAAGTGGATATCTACTTTAAGATTTCCTGACGGCTATGTGTCGAATTTGTCTAGATGCGTTGATCTCAATGAACGCAAGCTAACAGGAATGAAGAGTCACGACTGCCACGTGTTTATGGAAAGATTACTGCCCATTGCGTTGAGAGAGTTGTTGCCTTCTGCTGTATGGGTTCCGTTGGCCGAGCTGTCTACATTCTTCAGGGATATCTGTTCAACTAAGCTCACGGTGCAACATATGATACAACTTGAGGAGAAGATTGTCTTAACAATTTGCAAGTTAGAGAAAATATTTCCACCGGGTTTCTTCGACAGTATGGAGCATCTACCGATTTATCTAGCATACGAAGCCCGTGTCGGTGCATCTGTTCATTATCGATGGATGTACCCCTTTGAAAGGTAAATAAAAATCGATATAATTTAAGTGGATTTTACAATTCATTGTTAATTCTCAAGATAATTTGTCTCTCTAGGTATCTACATCATCTAAAGAAGAAAGTTGGCAACAAGGCTCATATAGAGGCTTTGATATGCGAAGCATATCTTATCGAGGAGGTGTCAAACTTTTGCTCCATTTATTTCGATACTCATGTTGAGACAAATCGAAATAGACCTCAAAGGAATGACGAAGACGTTGAGGAAGGAGGTATATTCAATTTAAGGGGCAAGCCTATTGGGGCTAGTAAGAAACGGTGGTTGAGTGACGATGAGTATGATGCCGCTCACCGATATGTCTTGTTAAATTGTGACATATAAGAAGTGAGAGATTTGGAGAAGTAAGTGACTACACCTCGTTATAATCTCTAATTTGGTGAGGTAAGTGACTACACTAATTTTTATTCTCTCTAACAGTGTATTTAGAGATGAAGTCAAAATAAGGACACCCGATATTACCGATGAGGGACTTCAAAGAGAGGTTGATTTTACCTTTCCGTCATGGTTTCGAGATTACGTAAGTAACTGAGATAATATGTTATGCGGCTACCATTTAAATATATATATGCCACTAATACATTTAAAGTTTACAGGTTTTATTAGCTGAACCAAGTACACTCACAAATGAGAGCATCCGTTATTTGTCATTGGGACCGAAGAAGCATGCAAAGACTTGGCCCGGCTATGTCGTTAATGGCTTCAAGTTTAAGACAACTCAACATCCTATAAATGCAGAATTTCTCAATGACGACTTCAGTACGAAGCATTCTGGTGTTTGCATAAGAGGCACAATCTATGACGACGAGCCGAACTTTGACTATTATGGAGTGCTTCGGGATATTGTAGAATTACAATATAGTGCCCTATTTGATATGCATATTGTTATGTTCAAATGTGAGTGGTTCGATACGACACCAAATATCGGTTGGAGAATCGATAAACAATTTGGATTCGTCGATATAAATTATCGCAGGAGGTATAGAGGGTCCGACACGTTTGCGATAGCAAGTCAGGCTATTCAAGTCTACTATACAAGCTACCCAAGGCGTCGTAGAGATCGCTTTGACTGGTGGGCAGTATGCAAGATTAAATCTAGAAATACATTCAACGTTGGAGACCCAGCATACCAAGAGGACCAGATCGAAAAGCCCCAATATTTGGGACAACGGTCTTGTGACATGGATGTTGAATTAGAGGTTGATATACCTCTTGCTGATGAAAATAGAGGGGAGGAAGAGGTTGATATACAAGACTTAGATGTCAACCAGGGGAGAAAGAGGCGTCTTGTCCCAAGTATTGAGACTGAAGAAGAAGAAGAAGAAGAAGAAGAAGAAGAAGAAGAACTTTATGAGGATGAGGATGAGGATACAGATGAATTCGACGATGAGGATGATGATGATGATGAGGCCGAGGCCGAGGAAGAGGACGATGACGATGATTAAATATCGCTATATTTCAGTTGTATCTTGAAGCACCCAATATCTAGTCTCGAATCCTAAATTACCCTATTACATTTGGATTAACAATTACAAGTCTAGTGGAACGCAAGATGCCCTTTCATCAAAAGTTACAAGAATTGTACTTTGTTGTATTGGTGCATGATTTTATCAGATTTTGTGTATCTAGCTTTTATTCGTACTTCACTTCTGATTGTGATATTTATTTCAGTTTGGGATATTTGCGTATTATTGTATGAGTTTCTTTTTGCAGATGGCACTCCTAGGCCTACTCGTCTGGGCGGCACTCATCGCCCTGCTGCTGCTATGGATATGTTTAGGTTTATATTCATTTATAAATCTATGTTGTCGGTATTTTGTTTATGTGTTCTATTTACAGGGCATGGTTGCGAGCACCCGTTCTGGTGGTGCTGGCCGTGGTCGTGGCGGTGGCGACGGCGGCGGCGGTGGTGGTGGTGGTCGTGGGCGTGGGCGTGGGCGTGGTGGTAGTGGTCGTGGTCGCCAGCCGCATTCCCAGGATGTGACCTCCGAGCCCGACTTGGAGAGCCCGATCACAGGCTCTTCCCGCCGTCATTCTTCTTCGGTGCCACCGACATCGTCGTCGAGGCCTGTGACTCCATCCGCTAGCGGATCCGTTCTGCCACCGGATGTACCAGCGGATGCAGCAGCAGATGCAGCAGGGGGCCCAGCAGTTACTGCAGGGTGGGCCTCGGAGTACCCCGGGATTTAGTTTCATCCTGATACCGGGGAGTACATTCGCGGACCCGCGGATCCCCCGACGCCACCAGAGAGGCTGGTGGGCGAGTTCCGACGAGAGCTATGGCCCGCTGGTGAATCGTAAGTAAATTTAAGTTAATTTATTAAATTTGTTTCATTTATTCAAGTTAATAATCCAGTCGTTGCTTCTTTATAGGTTTTTCCCGTGGGATGCTGCCCGGATTCTAGGGCACATTATCCGGGATAACTACCATGGCCCCTACATCAATTTTTCTGAGGTGCCTCAGGACATAAAGTACGTCTGGCTCGACGAGATGAGGGTATAAATCCGTCGGTGAATTATTAATTATTCTTTAAATCATTAAATTTTTTATTACGTGATATTTGAATTTGTATGTCAGAGGACGTTCTGGTGGCCCTCCCATCGCGAGGAGGCGATCCGCAGGACCTACAAAGCCGCCGCCGGGAAGAAGATACGGGATGCGGTGTACGACCTTCGTACGGCGCATACGAGAAAGGACTGGATCCGGGCGGAGTACTATGAGCAGATGTTGGAGAAGATGGATACTCCGCAGTTCAAGCTGAAATCGAAGAAAGCTAAGGCTAATCGACAGGGCGCGGGTCTGCATACGGGGGGATCAAGGCCCCACGCATCGACGCGTGCAGATTTGGTGAGATAGCGCAAATTCAAATTCATTCTATTATTTAATTTCGTACTGTTAATATACGAAGTTAATTAAATTCTACGTATGCTGGTCCGACGGGCGGTGAAGCAGGGGAAAGAGGCGGAGACGGTCACCGCTCACGATGTATTCGTGCATACGCACAAGAGGCAGAAGGACGGGAGCTTCGTCGACGCGAGGGCCGAGGAGACTGATGTAAGTACTTACGTTTATGAGATTTATGTTAGAAATATAATTATTATTAAGTTAATTAGATAAACTTAGGATTCAGACTATAACTTAGGGAAACATAGGATTTATATTATAACTTAGGAAAACTTATAGTACAAACACATTCATTGGATAGGCTGCGTATCGTGAGGCACTTAGTCGGCTTGAGATCGAGCCCCCTTCCGAGAATGTCGGCGAAACGACGCCCACCCAGACGCACTCTTCTATGGCCGCTCGCTACGACGACGTGTTCGTAGAATTCGTCGGCGGCGTTAGGAAAGGGCGCGTCTACGGCTTAGGTTCCATGGCGCCCTCGTTGCAGCCGTCCCCGAGATATCCACCGCCTCCGCCTCCCCCAGCGCCCCCGGTTGACGATGTGAGGGCGCAGCTTGCGACTCTGACCTCCGCGGTGTCAGATTTGCGGGCGATAGTGTTGGGGCGCTATCCGTCTGCTCCCGGTCCGTCTGCTCCCGGTCCGTCTACTGCTGCTGCCGGTGCTTCGGATCGACCTGGTCCTTCTTCTCCCGGACGGCTTTCGTTTAACCGCTCTGCGGACGCCCGCATCGTATCGGATAACACCATCTTGACGTTCCTTGACATGTTGTCGCCACAGCAGCTACGCGCGCTTCCAGACCATGTCTTGTCCCAAGTGTCGGCACACACGGTGGAGGAGTACATACGCAAAGCGGATGCGGCGGCACGAGCACGAGACGATCCGACGGACGGGGTTTGATTTTGTTTATGTTGTTGGTTTTGTAGACATTTGGATACATTGTATGATCGGATATTTTTTTTATGTTTGGATAATTTAATATTGGATATTGGATGTATTGTGTTGGTAATATTTTGTTGGATATTGGATACGTTGGATATTGGTGTCGGATATGGATATTTTGCATATGGATATATGGTGTTCGATATTGGCTACGTTGGATATTCGTGTTGGTTATGGATATATGGTGTTGTATATGGATATTTGGCATGTTTGATATTGTGTTGGATGTGTTGTATAAACAGGAAAGAGTCTGTTTGCAGTATTTTTTTTTCAAAAATTAGAAGTTAGCGACGGACAGGCGACCCCTCAGCGACGGATAGCCCGTCGCTAACTGGAGAAACTGAGGTTAGCGACGGATTGGCAACGGAATATTCGTCGCTACCTGGAGAATTTTACCTTGAGCGACGGTTTAGCGACGGAATGTCCGTCGACCTGGTTCTGTTTTGATGTCCATAAATTTTGCAGTTAGCGACGGACTGGGGACTAACTTACGGCGGACTGGCGACAAAGTCCCGACGGAATATCCGTCGCTACCTGGAGAATTTTACAGTTAGCGACGGTTTAGCGACGGAATATCCGTCGACATGGTTCTGTTTGATGTCCATAAATTTTGCAGTTAGCGACGGATGTTTGGTCGCTAATACGACGCTAATCCGTCGTACACCTCGGCGGATTAGCGACGGCATAACGACGACCTGCCGTATGGAAAAATCTCTGATACGCTTTTACCGACAAATTTACGACAGATTAGCGACGGATATTGCGTATCAGAAAATCACTGATACGGTTTTGCCGACTCTTTAGCGACGGAGGTTTCCGTCGCTAACCCTATATCCTGATACATGTTTCGACGAAAGCTAGTCGGTAATCCGTCGCTATATATATTTAAATGCGTCGACGGTATTCCGTCGCTAAGTCGTCGCTGAGCGACGGAGTAGCGACGGATATGTTTTAGCGACGAGGTTATTCCCGACGGCTGTTTTACCAAAATATCCGTCGGTAATCCGTCGGTATTTATTTTTGGCGACGGACTACCGACGGATATGGCCGTCGGTAAATCTATGTATTTTTGTACTTCTCATCAAGGCAGCGTATGAGTCAGACTGCGCTGTGCTAAAGAGCGCACGCAGCTCAGTGGCGCAAGCTAAAAAGCTCGCGCACACTGCTCACTGTCTTCTCCAAATTAGCAGGAACTCCATGGTTGAACCCAAAGCTTCAAAAGTCCATAACTTGGTCAAAATAAGTCCAAATCCAACTTTTCAAAGGTCAAAATTGGGTAGAATAAAATTCTCTACAACATGGAATCATCAAAACTTGAAAACAAAGAAGTTTGATAGATCAAAACCACTAAAATCTGAAAATAACTAATTTTTAGATCTACAAAAATTAAAGCCTTAAAATAGAAATTGACAAGTTTTAATGTGTCTTAGAAACATGAGGAGAAGCTAATGGAACAATAAAAATGGGCTCTCTTGTAGAAGCAAGTTGCACTTTCCTAGACCGCTCTCTCCCTCTCTTGGTAGGTAAGGAAGTAAATGGAAGAAGAAGAAGAGATTAATAAAGAGAGAGAAAGAAGAATAGGTAATAAATAGTAGTGGTGGTGGTAGGTAGGGGGTTCACCCCTTGGTTCATGATGAACCAAGAGTAATCCCAAACCGAACCAAGCCAACCCAAACCGAGAATAAACCAAGCCCAGGAAGGAAATTAAGCAAGAAAATCATGCAATACAAGAATAAATACGTGCACGTATTCCAAAAATACGTAATACGAACCACAGGCATTACAACTCTACCCACCTTAAAAGAATTTCGTCCTCGAAATTTAATCAAAAGGCTAGAGGAGCAATGACAAGCTACATTAATCACATGCAAGCTATAACTAGGCAGATAATCACTCATTCAAGCAAGGAATCGAAGACATGAGGTATAAGAAAGACATTATACCTTACGAGTCAAACAAGTCGGGATATCACGATCGGATATCATCCTCTCGCTCCCACGTTGACTACCCCAAAGAGTGATGACCCCAAGTAACTCGGACTAACTTGATAGTCTTGTTCTTGAGGATCTTCTCTCTCCGGTCCAATATAGACACGGACCTCTCTTCATACGAAAGGTTGGTACCAACAACTAATTCTGAATGATCCAGGATGTGGCTCGGGTCCGGGATATACCGTCGTAATTGGGATATATGGAACACGTCATGCATCATGCTTAGCGACGGTGGAAGAGCGAGACGATAGGATACATCTCCTACTCGCTCCAGAATGTCAAACGGTCCTATATACCTAGGACTAAGCTTGCCCCGTACGTCGAAACGAATGACGCCACGGGTAGGCAAAATCCTCAGGAATACATGATTGCCGACCGAAAACTCGAGAGGGCGCCGATGAGAATCGGCCCAATGGCGCTGGCGATCTTGGGCAACTCGAAGATGACCTCTGACTCGCCTGACCACTTCAACTGTCTGGACAATCATTTCTGGATCGAGCATCTGTCTCTCTCCAACATCATCCCAGGCTAGCGGGGATCTGCACTTCCTACCATACAATGCCTCGAACGGTGCCATCTGGATACTAGCCTAGAAACTGTTGTTGTACGAGAATTCCACCAGGTACAAGTGATCTTCCCATAAACCACCGAAGTCAAGTGTGCAAGACCGCAACATGTCTTCAAGAGTCTGGATCGTGCGCTCCGACTGGCCATCTGTCCGCGGGTGATATGCTGAACTGAACTGGAGATGAGTTCCCAAACTCTCTTACAAGCTACACCAAAAGTGCGACGTAAATCTTGAATCTCGGTCCGAGGTGATACTGACTGGCACACCGTGCAATCTGATAATCTGCCTGAGGTACATCTCTGCTAACTGAGCCGTCGACTGACCAACTCTGAATGGAAGAAAGTGAGCCACTTTCGTGAGCCTGTCAACTATAACCCAGATAGCATCTCTACCAGCTGGGTATCTAGGTAGTGCAGTCACAAAATCCATGGTCACATGCTCCCACTTCCATTCTGGAATCGGTAAGGGCTGAAAAAGTCCAACCGATCTCTGATATTCGGCTTTAACTTGTTGGCAAACCAAACACCGAAAGACAAACCGAGCTATCTCCCGCTTCATGCCATTCCACCAGAAATGCTGTCGGATACCACGGTACATCTTCGTACTGTCGTGATGGATGGAATACTGCGAACTGTGTGCTTCTGACATGATCTCCTGTCGGATATCTCCGCTGGGTACACAAAGACGCTTACTATGTCGAAGTGTACCATCCTCATGAATGCATAACTCTGGTCTTCGACCTGCCTCACACTCTGCTCTGA
This sequence comes from Iris pallida, assembly GCA_029216955.1. Classification (NCBI taxonomy): domain Eukaryota; kingdom Viridiplantae; phylum Streptophyta; class Magnoliopsida; order Asparagales; family Iridaceae; genus Iris; species Iris pallida. The sequence continues at coordinate 18,635 of JANAVB010043108.1, read as the reverse complement.
GTCGCTGAAGCTTGGAATCTGCCGATTGCGCCATCCGGATCCTCTCGACTATAGTGGACTGAACTTGCATACTGGCCATCAAGGCCACACTGGAAGGGAGAACAACTTTAATACCCATCTTCTGAAGATCTGCTAACAGCTCTGGTTGTGCTGTTAGAAAATAAACTCCCGTTCTCCTGCTCAATGCATCCGCAACAACATTGGCCTTCCCAGGATGATACAGCAGGTTGACATCATAATCCACAAGAAGCTCCAGCCACCTTCTCTGACGCATGTTAAGATCCTTCTGGATGAAAACATACTTCAGGCTCTTGTGATCGGTGAAAATCTCCACCCTGTCTCCATACAAGTAGTACCTCCATAACTTAAGTACAAACACCACTGCTGCCAGCTCCAAGTCATGGGTTGGGTAATTCCTCTCATGATCACGAAGTTGTCTTGACGCATAAGCTATTACCTTCCTATGCTGTATCAGAACACATCCTAAACCTCGTCCTGAAGCATCACAGTACACTGAGAATTATCCGGTCCCATCTGGAAGCGTAAGAATAGGAGCTGTTATCAGGCCTCGCTTTAACTGCTCAAAAGAACTCTGACACTCTGCTGTCCAAGCAAACTGCGCATCCTTGCGGGTCAACTGCGTCAATGGCACTGAAATTCGAGCAAAACCCGAAACAAACCGCCGGTAGTAGCCGGCCAATCCAAGAAAACTACGAACCTCTGCAACTGTGCTGGGCACTGGCCATGACTCAATAGCCACAATCTTCTGGGAATCCACTTCTACTCCTCCTCGAGTGATGATATGACCCAAGTACGAAATGCGATCGAGCCAGAACTCGTATTTACTGAACTTGGCATATAACTGGTGCTCTCTGAGGATCTGAAGAACTATACGGAGATGCTGCTCATGCTCCGCTTCACTCTTGCTGTAGACCAGAATGTCATCCAAGAACACAATCACAAACTGATCTAAGTAAGGCATGAAGATACGATTCATGAGATCCATGAATACTGCCGGCGCATTGGTTGCTCCAAAAGGCATAACAAGGAATTTCCAATGCCCATATCTCGATCTAAAAGCTGTCTTCGGGATGTCCTGCTCTCTGACTCTGATCTGATGATAACCTGAGCACAAATCAATCTTCGAGAATACTGAAGCCCCCTTGATTTGATCAAACAAGTCATCTATCCTCGGAAGAGGGTATCTGTTCTTGATTGTTACTGAGTTCAAGGTACGATAATCAACACATAACCTGGATGTACCATCCTTCTTTTTCACAAGAAGCAACGGGGCTCCCCAAGGCAATCTACTAGCACGAATGAATCCCTTGGTTCTGAGTTCTTCAATCATCTTGTACAATATCTCCAACTCTGACGACGCCATCCTGTAGACTCTCTCTGACACTGGGGCTGTCCCGGGAATCAAGTCTATAGTGAACTCGATCTCCCGCTCCGGAGGCATACCTGGAAGTTCTTCTGGGAAAACATCTGGAAACTCGTCGACTATCCTGGGCAACTGAACTGCTGCTACTGCCATCCGTAATATCGGAGGAGATGACTCAACTGCGCCTCGGGAGAAAGAAAACTCCGGCTCGCCTGGAATGCTAAAAACAACCCTGCCAATGTGGCAGTCTATCCTAGCATACTGGTTCCTCAACCAATCCATCCCTAGGACCACATCATAATCGGCCATCGGGAACTCTATCAATCTAGCGGAGAATTCTCTACCGCTAACTACGATCTGACACGAGGAAAACACTCTATCTACTCCCACAAGTCCGTTACCAGTAAGTATATTAAGCCTTACTGATAATGACTCGGGCTCCAATCCTACCCGTATCGCGAATCGTGCAGACATAAATGAATGCGATGCACCAGAATCAAATAAAGCTGAAGCTGGAAAGGAGTTGACGAGAATAGTACCTGCCACTACCTCTCCTGGTGCCAATCCTTCCTCCACGGTCATCACCATAGCCTGACCGTGCCCTCGGGGTGCTGGTCCCCTCTGCTGAAATCCTCGTTGCCTGTTCTGACTCCGGGCTTGGACTTGTACATACTGCTGGGGGTTCTGCTGCTGGAATACTTGGGTCTGAGGCGGCAAGGGCCTCGGCAATGGATATTGCTGCTGCTGGACCGGAGCTGGTCCTCTCACCGAAGAGCTAGAAAGGTTGGACTATGATGAACCACCCCTATTCGGGCAGGATCCAACCCTATGGTCTGGTGCTCCATAAGCCAGACACAATCCCTGTGCCCTGCGACATTCTGCCACCACATGGCCTGGCTTTCCACAATGAGAATAACCCACTACGGAAGATTGCTTCTGCTTCTGCTGCTGAGGGTGCGTCGGAGTTGAATGCTGAACCGACATTACTGAGGCCGCTCGCCTCGGAGCTCCAATAGTCAAAGCCCTGGCTGCCGGGGCCGGTGCTGAAGACTGATTCATCTGGCCGTGAGATCTCTTCCGACCTCCGGCCCAATCCACAATCCTCTGGGAGGTATACTCATGCCTCCGGGCTGCTCTCAAGACTGCATCAAAAGTCTGATGCTCAAACTGCTTAACTGCCAATAAGATCTCCAGGTGAAGTCCCTGCTGGAACCGCTGGGCTCTATCATACTCGGTTGCCACCAAAGTGGAAGCAAACCGACTGAGTTTGGAAAACTCGGCCGCATATCCGTCGACCGTCCTGCCTCCTTGCTTCAGATTGGTAAACCTCGTCTGCAGATCATACCGAGCCACGGCATCGAAATACTTGGTCTAGAATCTCTCTCTGAATACTGCCCAAGCAATGGATGCTGCTAATCCAACGGCCTGCGCTGCCCACTAGCTGTGGGCAAGATCTAACAACTGTAGGCGTACAACGGCCACCTTCTCGTTCTCTGGGGTCCTGGCTGCTTCTAGAATAACCTCTGTGTCCTGAAGCCATGCATCTGCTGCGATAGCATCTTCACTACCGTCGAAGAATGGAGGGTTCAAGCGCTTGAAGCTGTTGGCCGTGCTGTTACCCTGATGACCACCCCGGGTCAAAGCATCTGTCACTGCCTGGTGCAAGGCATCTCAACGCCGGTCTTGGGAAGCTATCAAGGTCCTGACGAGTCCTACCAAAGTGCCGTCATCATGTTCTACAGGTTGAACTGGCTGGACTGGTGGCTCTCCGCCAGAAGGCACGACTCTGGAGGCTACTCCGGAATACTGGGCTTGATCTCCAGGTTGCTGCTGGTCCGCGGGAGGTGCTCCACCTTGCTAGTCGGTAGGACCACGAACAATACGGCTGAAGAAGACGACATAGGGAACAATAAGGAAGGACCAGGACAGATCAACGATACAAGCATATGATCAGGACAAGAATCCAGGGATTCAGAAGATACGAGCATAGATCAAGGACGAATACTGATTGAGACATCTATTCGGTAAACCCTCATATATCTTGATTTACAAGACCTGTATGGGCCACCACTTAAACCATGTCATGCCCCAGAACCAGAATACTGGAGAGCGGGGGCAGACATAGCCAGCTACGTATATGAGATGGAATCCATCTCGCTATACGGTCACGGCTGTCTAGATACGTGAGGGTTTATCTACAAGCCAACAGTCTCTTAAGGTCATGAACAAGCCTAGTGTCTCAATCACAAGTAAGTAAAAGTCATAAGATATATGATCATTAAATATACAATAGTAAGGCGTCCCAAATATTACATATTCAGTTGATCATGAAGCTAGTCGTTACAAAATGTCAGGACTAGCGAGAGTTTAGTCATACATGATCAACCCTAGGATCTGTTAATCATGTTACAGCCCGTAGGCAGACAGTAAATAAAATTTATAAACGAGCTAACACTTGCTCGGCGGCTAAACGCCTCAAAAGAATATTTTTACAAGGGGATAGGAGAGCAAAATAAAACCCACTCGTTGCCGGAATTCCTTCTAGTGTTCACCATCTGGCAGGAAGGTCGGTAGATCCTCTGGAGCTGCTCCAAAATTTGGCCACACAAAACCAGCTGGGTCAGACCCCAGAAAGAGCAAGTGCCACAAAGGAGGCTTTACTTAAGAACTAAAACCAGCAATCAGCACAAGATATAAATAAAAGAACTGGAAATAAAGAAAATACACCAGGATGATATACGCCAAGATAACCATGGAACTATTCAGATAACCAGGTTACAACCCATAAACCAAACAAGGACCGGGGTTGTAACCCTTCGTCTGAACAGAACTTGGAATTCTCACCATTTTTCGGTAAAATAAATACAAGCATTCTGGTCATTCAATAATCTGAAACAGGATCAGGGCAAGACTAGACTGGTTAAACTCCGTCCAATCACTTCACGGCCAAGAAAAAATTACGGCTTGATACGTTAACTAACTAGGGTTGTCATAAGCCTAATTACTAACAAGAAGCAGTAAGATTATTCCACAACCACAAGCCCTGTAGACCATCCAGGTTACCCGGGTTAAAAGATTAGAGTTGAATTCAGGTGGGCACATCGTCCAGGAAACGAATGTACCCTTAGGTAGCTTGAAGGGTGCAACACATGACAGTGTGCTGGAAATGTGCCATATTCGACGATAGGCTACAGATCCCAAGGCGTGCCCAGGTAACGGGATTGCCTGTAGCTGGAAAATCTCGTCATGACTAATGTATTAATCTAGTTATTAGCCTTAGTCCATTTTAGTAGGTACTCCTGACCGTGGTACTCAGGAGTCCCTGTCCTAGACATGATGTAAGACAGGACTGGCTTATTTATACAAACACAGTCGTCCACGGTGTCTAGATTAATTATACAGGTCATGTCATGTCAGGTAGTCGTCGCAACAGCTATTCGAGATAATCATGTCAGGTTATCATACCAAGTGTATTTGTTAGGAGTGCGCCACGACGGGCCACTATCAGGTCATGTCAGGTTATTATGTCAGGAGTGCACCACTACGGGTCACTAATAGAATATCAATATACAGGGCTATAGAAGATCCAGGGTAAGTAGGGTCAGGTCCAGTTGCGTCTAAACATCAGGTTACGCCTGAGTCAGACTGTGCTCAAGTCAGGTTACGCTAAAGTCAGGCTACGCTCAAGTCAGGCTACGCTCAAGTCAGGCTACGCTCAAGTCAGCGTATGCAAGACATACGCTTCCAAAAGGCAGTGTATGTACTCCATACGACTCCTCATCAAGGCAGCGTATGAGGTCCATACGACTCCTTGCCAAGGCAGCGTATGAGGTCCATACGACTCCTCATCAAGGCAGCGTATGAGGTCCATACGACTCCTCATCAAGGCAGCGTATGAGATCCATACGACTCTTTGCCAAGGCAGCGTATGAGGTCCATACGACTCCTCCTCAAGGCAGCGTATGAGGTCCATACGACTCCTCATCAAGGCAGTGTATGAGTCAGACTGTGCTGCGCTAAAGAGCGCGCGCAGCTCAGTGGCGCAAGCTAAAAAGCTCGTGCACACTGCTTACTGTCTTCTCCAAATCAGTAGGAACTCCATGGTGGAACCCAAAGCTTCAAAAGTCCATAACTTGGTCAAAATAAGTCCAAATCCAACTTTTCAAAGGTCAAAATTGGGTAGAATAAAATTCTCTACAACATGGAACCATCAAAACTTGAAAACAAAGAAGTTTGATAGATCAAAACCACCAAAATCCAAAAATAACTAATTTCTAGATCTACAAAAATTAAAGCCTCAAAATAGAAAATGACAAGTTCTAATGTGTCTTAGAAACATGAGAAGAAGCTAATGGAACAATAAAAATGGGCTCTCTTATGGAAGCAAGTTGCACTTGCCTAGACCTCTCTCTCCCTCTCTTGGTAGGTAAAGAAGTAAATGGAAGAAGAAGAAGAGATTAATGAAGAGACAGAAAGAAGAATAGGTAATAAATAGTAGTGGTGGTGGTAGGTAGGGGGTTCACCCCTTGGTTCATGATGAACCAAGAGTAATACCAAACCGAACCAAGCCAACCCAAACCGAGAATAAACCAGCCCAGGGAGAAAATTAAGCAAGGAAATCATGCAATACAAGAATAAATACGTGTACGTATTCTAGAAATACGTAATACGAACCACAGGCATTACAAGCTTCATACGCCTAGTCAGTGGAACTCCATGCGTCCAGTCAGTAAAGCTTCATGTGCCCAGTCAGTAGAACTCCATGCGCCCAGTCAATAAAGCTCCATACGTCCAGCCAGTGAAGTTTCATGCGCCCAAGACTAGCTCCTCCAAAAGGAGGGCACATAGCTTGAGATATGGCTATGTGCCCAAGCCTGACTCAGTCAAAGCCATGATCAAAACGTACATCGAAGCACACGACCACGTCTGTCTCCACGAGCAATCGTGCACCAAAGCATGCTGCCGCGTCAACACTACGACCAACCCATGATCTCGCAGCCTGTATGTGCCTACATCCTATGCGCCCAAAGTCGGACTAAGCGCCCACTTAAAAACCAACATGTTTCCTCACGTGGGCGCATAACATCATTCCAGCTCAAGAACGACTATAAAAGGGGGGCCTCATCCCTCTTCAAAAGACAGAACAAAGAGCATTTTCAAGAGCCAAATTGCTGCACTTCTTGTCAGTGAGCCGAGATTTAGCAATTTTCTTTGGTTTTCTTCCACTTTTGTAATCGGAGTGTCAACGGAGTAAAGGATCAACTGCCGCTCGATCTCCATCGTCCTATTGCCTAGAATTTTTTTTTGTACTCGGGGATCCTCAGCGCAGGATCTCTCAGGCGTACTCGATTTGTGGTACCTTACGCCAATAAAGAAAAGACAACATTTTTTCTTCTTTTTTGTGTGTGTCCACAAAAATGGTGACTCTACTGGGGACTACCTTTTCCTCTGACAAGAAGGTGGTGACGTAATCCGATACCGACAAAGTGGGGAGCAATCAGAAGATGCTGATCGTAAAGTTCGATCAGCAGGCGTTCGAAGATATGCTCTCGAGGGATGGCTCTACTTCCTCAAAATCAGCAAAGCCAAACAAGTCTCGCAAGACTTGACTTCCGAAGGCACACTGTGCATATCCTGCTAGTGTCATAGAAGATATGCAACTGGAGGACTCTGTCACATGGGCGCACTGCCACATAAGTTCCCCAAATGGAGAAGGCGCACACCATTTCGGGCTCTACTAGCCCAGTGACTTCTTCCCTACATAACCAACAACAGGGTGTTCAACACCCGAGACTTGGCAAAGAAAAACACTACGATGCCAAGAATCGAGGTGTACGACACTCTGGCCAAACCCGACGAGGCTCACAAACAAAGGAGGCAAAATTAGAAGAAAACAGTGCTGCTCTACTAAGCATGCGCCCAAAGCCATACGCCCAAGGGAGTGTTTGGGCGCATAGCCCCAACCAGAACACTTCTGTCTTCAGCAGCCTGGGTATCCAAAGCCATGCGCCCAAGGCTATGCTCCCAGGCTCTCTGGATCCATACTATACACCCACATCAAGGAGGCTCAGACATGCTGTCAAGGAGCATGCACATAAGGCCAGTCCCTAAGGCCTATGCGCCCACAACAAAAAGGCAGGCCCCATTGCGTATAGCACGGGGTTGTCTTCAAGGACATCGCAGAACTTAGGTGTGGGGGTTGCCCCTGCATGTGAACTAAGTCTGGATGTGCCTACTCTCCTTACGAACCCGCATGCATGCAATATGGGTTGTAAGGCAAAACTCTCTTCCGTTGACTTGTGCGACATGATAAATCATAAATGTAAAGCGAAAAACGACATAATAATTCATAGTGCACATCCATACACTAGTATTGTTATCAACTGTTGTTTCTCCAAAGCAATAAGAGTGCCTCAGAGAAAATTCGTGTTTCGACGGCTGCACTTCTCTGACAATGAGAAGGCACTGTGTGTTTCATCCAACATGGCTTCATGGGGTCCCCCTTACAGAAGCCCCAACCAAAGACGGTGGACTATAAACCCATCTTTCTCTCTCAGTTCTATGAGATAAAGAAGAAGTCTACCAACAGATGGCCAGCAGGCTATCACATCTGAAGGAGTTTATATGGAAACTGGGACAAAGGCAAGGTTCCGTACGGACGACGAAGAATCCCGAACTAGGGGTAGTATTCCCTCAGAGTCTGAAGCAGATGACCCTCACACTGGGGGAAGCCTTCCACAGGACGACGATCCCTCTGAATCTGATGGCGACTATCTGCCTCCTCTACCTGAAAATGAAGGACTGGTCCACTCGGAGACAGATAATATTAGCACCAGTTGTACTGTTTCCTCTGTTCTTCCTCACATGTTATCTATATACATGGCGGACAGAGAAAGACCTGAAGAAGATAATGATTAGACCAACAAACGGCTAGAGTATCTTGAAATAGTATTCGCCAAGATCACCGATATGCTTACCAGTATCATGGCAGTTCAAGCTGCTGGGATTGTTCCTCCACCTCAACAAAATATCTCAGTCCATACTAGTCTGGCTCACAGCAACAAACCTTCTTTACAACAAAAGGAGTATCATTCCGTTGTGCCTCCTCCAAATCTTACAAATGTTGGGGGTAGTCCTTCGCCAACAATGCCTGACAACCGTTCAGCAGCCGTTTTCCAACACCTTCTCAATCAATAGGATGCAATTGATCGCTCATCTCGACACCATCTCACACAAAGATGAGCTTCAGAAGATGGGGATATCTCAACCGTATCCTCCTGAGTAGGAGAATGCTACTTGCCCTCCTAACTACAAGCCGCTGACGCTGAATTTATTTGACGGGTTGACTTCTCCTCGTCAACACTTGACGTACTTCAACACGCAGACTTTGCACTTGCCCAGAGACGATCTGTTCTTATCGAAGCTGTTTATTAGCACCTTGCAGGAGGTGGCTTTCGAATGGTTCTGCAGTCTGCCTGACGGATGTATCAATTCATTCAAAGACTTGGAGAGATTGTTCCTCAAAAGGTTTTATGAGAGCGGCATGCATGTTAGTATGTCCACCCTTATCGAGACCAAGCAAAGGTGGACTGAGTCTGTCATCGCCTTCATCGAACGCTTCAGGCGGCTAGCACTGAAGATGCCCTTCGGTATACGAGACTTAGAACTTATGGATACTTGTCGATATAACTTCCTTCCTCCAGTGAAGTTTTGTCTGGGTATACATAAGTATGATACGTGGCCCGCTTTTATTGGGGCTGCTTATGTTGCTGAAAATGACGTTCCTAACTTGGAACTACTGGGGTTGAAAATACCCAAATCCGAAGATAAGGGCAAGTATCCTCAAATTATCCATGTTCGCAGGGGTGAAGGAAAAGAAGTCCTGAAGGTCGACACATCCAAAGGAGCTTCCAATTCTTAGGGCACCTCCGACAAGCCCAAGAAGACCCTCTCCTTTGATGAAGACAACGTGATTACCATCTTTCACACATTGACGAAGGGTAATAAGGTGACATTGCCACCACCACGATGTCTTGTAGAGGCAAGCCAACTCAACGATCCCAAGTACTGTCTCTTTCATCAGTACGTGCATTACTCCACGAAAGACTGCATCGTCCTGAAGAAGAAGATACAACAGCTTATCGACAGCCAAGTGATCAACCTCGAAGCTGAAGACAAGGTCGTATCTTCTAACATGATCTCTCTTCAGTTTGGTGACTTTCCTCCCACAAAAGTCCCAGAAGGCGTGGTCCCGATTCCTAAGGCAATAATAGAAGTCGTCAACCTACCGCCAGTTCACAACTCAACATTGGTCCCGCTCACGGCCGAACGTAGTGAGATCATGTGGGTCCATCCGGACCTTGTGCAAGAAGTGACGCATGGGGTAGTACCTCCCAAAGCAAAAGGGACAAGAAGTACAAGTCATGCCATATGGTATCCTCTCCCGTCTACGAGGTTTTATCTGGTGAGACGCATTCGGAGAAGACTTTTCTTTGGACGTACGATCCCGCACAAGAAGAAGCAGTACCTTCTCATACTCCTACTGCCCCCACAAGCTCCGAAGCCGGCCCGTCTAAACCTCCAACTTCGGACAAAGCCAAGTAGAAGTCAAAGCCCCCGCTGAAGACCCTGTCTCCTGTCCCCAGTGCCACAGTACCATGGAAGTGGTGCCCAACATCACTTTCTCACAGGAGGACATGCTACTAAAAAATAATCGTCATGATATATCCCGGTACTATACACGATATATCGGGGCGATCAAGGTGGATCTCATGCACATTGATCCAGGATCTCCCTCAGCATCATTCCTAGAAGTCTGTTTCAAATTTTGGGAATCCCTTTGCACAAGCTATCTGCAACTAACACAACTATCATGACTTTCAATGCTGGTTGAAGCCATCCGCTGGGCAAGATCCGTCTCAAATACCAGATCGGTGATCTCCGAATGGAGGTTTTCTAATTTGTGACCGATGCCAACGTATCCTACAATCTCTTGTTGGAACGTCCAGGGATACACGAGAATATGATCGTTCCTTTCATACTTCACCAGTGCTTCAAGTACGTCAACAGCGACGGTGTCATAAAGATGAAGTTTGCTGATGTCGATCCTTTTAATGGCATCGAAGCTTACTATAGAGATTCGATACTTTACCAATCTTAGCCCCCCAAGGATGACGACAACGAAGCTGACAGTGAAGCTGAAGCAAGTCCATCCTCCAATGATGATCCTCTGATTATCCGAGTCAAAGGACGTACTACTCAAAAAAGTACTCTGAAGCCTCTCACAATCTAGGTGAAAAAGAAGAACCCTGACAAGGTCAAGCCACTGACCATCACACTCAGCAAGACACCCCAGGAGGAACATGCTGTTGTCCGTCCTACCAATCCTGAAGAATTACCCTACGTGGTGAATTCGGCCAAGACTCTGGCTCTTCTTCCAGATGATGACCCTCTCAATGAGTATATCAATATTCATAATAATATTCCTTCAGCGGATGATGTTATCCCTGAAGAAGAACTTGCGTATTTCTTTAGCAAAGATTTATCTTTGAATTACTCCAATGTCTATCAATCTGTAAACCACTACATGGATACAATATACGCCTTAGAAAATGGCATAGGACCACACCTCTGCATATCGGTCACGACGCCTCACCTGTAAGAAAAAGTTTACCCTGAAGATATCCTCTACTTCATCGTTCCAGCCAGAAAGAATGATGAAAAACTAATCATCTTCGGTCATATAATTGGCGAGAGAAAGTTTGTCCCAGACTCTACTTCCCCCAAGCACAACAAATAAGCTGACTATAACTCTGGAAAAATACAACTTTTTTGGTATAGTTGGCATGCCATAAACATCATCCAGAATATGGGATATGACATCAAAAGCGACAAAGGGCTAAATTACGGCCGAGGACGACAGTTGCCAATACGATACTTTGCTCCTCCAGGCAAACCCGAGGACTACTAACAATGAAGCGATGTTGGTTTGGGCTATGTCAATCCTCCAACAACTCCTGAAAGATCAGATGATGAAGCAGATCGTTGTTCTCATTCCTCTGATTCCTCCCTCTAGGACTTAGACTCCAGCATCGGCAACATGTTCAAAGCAACTCTGTCCCTCAATATGGTTTCTGTCGACCAAATTATAGACAATGTCCAATCAATTGAGATTGAACAATGGGCTCAAAAGATGGATACTAGGTGTGAGCTGTGCTTCGAACAACGGGAACCACCTTCCGAAGACGAAGTCATCCAAGTCAATCTAGGAGATGAAGCATCTTTCAAACTAATCTTCATCATTAAAAGTCTACCTGGCGATGAACGCCAATCTCTTATACAGCTTATAAGAGAATACATCGACATCTTCACATGGAGCTATGAAGACATGCTAGGCTTGGACCCTAAAGTCGCCATGTACCGCCTGAACATTTCGTCTAAAGCTAAGCCAGTGAAGCAGCAACAACGACGATTCCGACCAGACGTCATGGAAGCCATCGAAAATAAAGTCAAGAAGCTCATTGCCAGTAGATTCATTCACGAAGAACAACACCAGACTGGGTTGCCAACATCGTTCCAGTCATGAAAAAGAATGGTAAAGTTTGAGTCTATATCAACTACCGTAATTTGAACTCTGTATGCCCGAAGGACGAGTTCCCTCAACCGATCATCGACGTAATGATCAACAATACTTGCGGCTTCGAGCATATGTCCTTCATGGATGGGTTCTCAGGCTACAACCAGATCAAGATGTTCCCAGACGACGAGAAACACACATCTTTTCGAACACCATTGGGGGTATACTGCTATACGGTGATGTCCTTCCGATTAATGAATGTAGGGACGACATACCAGCGAGCCACGAACATAATTTTTCGTGATCATTTGCACAAAACTGTAGAGTGCTACGTAGATGATATCGTAGTCAAAAGTCGTCTCAAGAGCAACCACCTTCAAACTTGAGAACGGTGTTCGAATTAATGCGTGCACACCAACTTAAGATGAATCCAACCAAGTCTTTTCTGGGAGTCTTCTGCGGCAAGTTCCTTGGTTTCATCATCACTTCAAAGGGTATACATCTGGACCCGGAGAAAGTTAAGACTATCATCGACATGCATCCTCCAAGAAACCTCAAAGAGCTATACGGACTACAAGAAAGGCTAGCCTAAATCAAACGATTCATTTCGAACCTCTCTGGAAGGTGTCAACCATTCACTCTGCTCATGAAGAAAGGCGTATCTTTCGTCTGGACTGAACAATGTCAACGCATATTCGACGACATCAATGAGTACCTTACAAACCCTCCAGTATTAGTAGCTCCAATAATGGGGAAGCCCTTCTTACTATATGTCCGCGTTATGGACCATTCCCTTGGTGCCATATTGCTCAGAAGAACGAAGACGGCCATGAACAGGCAATCTACTACCTCAGTCGCACAATAGTGTGTGTCGAGCACATATACACAACGATAGAAAAGGAATGTCTCGCACTAGTGTTTGCCATCCAGAAGACACGCCACTATGTGTCTGGGCAGACTATCCACATTATATCTAAAGTTAACCCTCTTAGAATACTCATGACAAAACCGGGCTCTCTCAATTCCTATTTAGCTACATGGGTATTGTTGTTAACTCCATATGATATGATCTTCGTTCCTTAGAAGGCAATGAAAGGCCAAGCATTAGAAGCTTTCCTAGCAGCTCATCCGGTGCCGGAATCGTCCAAACTCTATGATGAAATCCCCGACGAAATGGTGGAATCTAATACTGCAACTGTATGGCGAATGTTTTTTGACGGTGCATCAAGAACAGGACCTAAAGAAAATATCGTGGCTGGAGTAGGTGTTGTGCTCGTATCACCTAATCATCTGGTTAAACATTGTGCATATTCTCTCATGGAACCATGCACCAACAACGTGGTCGAATATAATGCTCTATTAATCGGCTTACAACTGGCGAAGCAGCTGGGAGTTGACTATCTAGAAGCTTACGACGATTCCAAGTTGATAGTTAGTCAGGTCCGAGGGGATTATGAAGTTTGCCACGAAGATCTCATCCCCTACCACAGAGCAACAATCGAGTTGGCATCTACTTTCGCTAGATTCTTCATCGTGTATGTGCCTCGACTACAGAATGTAGAAGCAGATGCTCTAGCCGGTCTCACTGCTTCCTTGACTGTTCCTACGAATACTCAGCAGTCGATCACAGTGTCTGGTCGGGAACTATTCTATGTGAAAGATGCCTTGCTTATTCATCACAGTTACACAATAGAAATAAGTATCGATGCTAAAGATTGGAGATTTTCCTTCATAAACTATGCCATCTATGGAATCCGCCCTGATGACCCGAAGGAAGCAGTATCCATCCAAAGGCGATCCCTCAGATTTTACTATGACAAATCTACCAAGATGTTGTATCTATGCTCTTACGATGGGCTACTGTTACGATGCTTATCAGACGCAGAAGCCAAACATGTACTCCGAAAGGCTCACGATAGAGTCTGTGGTGCACATCAACCAGGCCCCAAATTATAAGATCGCCTCAAACGAATGGGTTATTACTGGCCCACAATAATAGCATATGCTATTGAATATACAAAGAAGTGTAGAGCTTACTAGTTCTATGCCAATTTCGTTCATCATCCTTCGGAGTTTCTACACCCGACGGCAGCATCTTGGCCGTTTGAAGCCTGGGACATGGACGTCATAGGACCAATCAGCCCGCCATCCTCCAAAAAAAATCGGTTCATCATAGCCACAACCGATTACTTCTCTAAATGGGCGGAAGCTATACCGCTCATCGAAGTGAAGACGTCAAATGTGATCAGTTTCATCAAACATCACGTCATCTACAGCTTCGACCTACCTCGTAGGATCATCCATAATAATGGTCCACAGTTTGCAAGTCATGCATTCTATTGGTTCTGTGATAGAAATCGAATCCAGAACGTAGTCTCTACTGCCTACAATCCAACATCTAACGGGCTAGTAGAAGCCTTCAACAAAACCGTCATAAAACTTCTCAAGAAGTTCGTGTCTTCAAACAAGCTCGATTGGAACGAGAAGCTCGATGAATGTCTTTGGGCCGATCGTACAAAGGTCCGGATTGCAACAGGCAGTATGCCATTCTCTCTGGTTTATGGAAGCAAAATAGTTTTTTCTCTAGAAATCTAGATTCCTTCTCTTCGAGTAGCCCTAGCCAGCGAGCTGACTACCGAAGAAAGCTACCGTCTGCGACACTAGGAGCTCGAAGCGCTAGACAAAAAATGCTTGTTAGCTCAGCAGCGTATTGAGCTATACCAAGCACACATTTCCAGAGCCTTCAACAAAAAAGTGAAGAAAAGGATCTTCCAAGTCGGCGATCTGGTCTTAGCAGTGAGAAGACCAATGGTCATGATGCATAAAACAAAAGGAAAATTTCAGCCTAAATGGGAAGGTCCTTTTATCATAGAATCAGTATTTTCTAACGGTGCATACCAGCTAACCAATCCTGATGGTGACTTGCTCATGATGCCTATCAACGACAAGTTCCTGAAGAAATACTATGTGTAACCTCTTTTATATAATGTTCACATGTGGTCAGTCATATAAATGTACAGTACGATGTTTATATGATTAAAAAAAACTATCTAACTATTATTCGTATTTCAAGAGTCTTCAATACGCCCTAGATAATAGGTCCTCTAAAATATTTTCTCAGTGAAATCATTTCCGTTTTTGACTCCGTCCAAACTCGGTTTGACGAAAACAAGTCACGTTCCTATTACCTCTAAATTAATTTTTGATAATTAGTTTCCTAGTGGAATGATTAAATGTTTTGCCACGTCCATATAACCTCTAAGCAAAGCATTCATCAAGGATAATCACATCCCTATTACCTCTGAATTATCCACTCCCACCTAACATTATATATCTTTCCACGTCCATATTACCTCTGGTCATATATAGAACATCCTCTGCTATTACGTCCATATTACCTCTACTAGCAGCTTTATTCAACTTATTATCTATATTCAAATAACTTGAATATAAAATGGATAATAGGTCCACATTACAATTTTCTAGCGGAATACCCATCAAAAATATCCTTACTACGTCCACATTACCTCTAGCTACGATATTTTGCAAAACCACATTCACTTCTGAAAAGATTCTTTATTTTGTACTTGAACGTCTATCAAGAGACAAAAAAGGTACAAGAGTCGTGACGACAAGAAAAAAGAGAGTTACAAAATGTATAGGATACACGGGCGATTGATGATGTCCCTTAGAGTCGCAATCTCAGCCTCATATTTCACAGTAGCTCGGCGCCATGCCTCTTCTTGACGAGCGACTTCATCTTCAAAGAGGATCAGACTCTGATTCTTCCCCTCCAACTTTGCCAGCTGTTCTTTTAAACGGGAAGAAGTGGTGGCAGTCCTGGCAGCCTGGGACAAATAATCCTCCTGTTCAGATGTCGTCGTCCTCAAGTCAGCTTCCAGCTGGGAAATCTCGTTCTTGATCTGCGTATATGATTGTACTGCTCAGTGATTTGCGCAGCCAGCCTATTCTTCGAGGAAGCACGTGCCTTACTTACAGTATTGAATTGGCCATACTAGTCAGCCAGCTCACCGATCTCTCGAACAAGGGCTTCCTTCCTTGCCTGGAATGTAGCCTTCTCCTCCGCAAGAGCCATCATCAAAGCCTCATCCTCTTCACAGAACAGCGACGTCGGGATCCGCAGTTTGGCATCCCGAAACCTGGCCACCTGACCCTCCAGGTCGTTCAGGACCTTCCTCAAAGTGTTGGCCCGCTCCCCATAGCCAGCCACACGCTCGAGGTCCGCCACTTGACATTCGGCAACAGCCATCATAGGGCCGAAGGCAGCATTCTGATTTAGGACTCCAGGAAGCTTCACATTCAGTACAGAGTAGAAAGCTTTGATATCTTCCTGGGCCATCTTCTCATCTTCAGAGGAGGTAGTTGAAGAGGTAGCTTGGGGAGTTTCTTCCACTTCATGAAGGGATACTTGACAAGCCGAACCTGACAGGGAAAACAATATATACATTAGTAACCAAAGAGGAGGAGAGAAATGTAAAAGAATTATAATTTCGTACCTTCGGCTCAATACTAGCCTGGACTGCGCCATCAGCATTGATTTTAGAAAAACCAAGAGCAGGACCGAACTGCTCAAGAGGAACAACATCAAGGCCTTGAGTGACATCAGGTCTGATATCCTCCACAAGCTCAGCCAGAAAAGGAGCAGATCCAGCAACAGCCCCCTCAGCAGGTTGCTCAACCTCTCTTTCTGTGGTCGATACCGGCTTAATAGAAGCTCCCTCTACACCAGCAAAATCGGAGGAGCTTGGAACAACTTCTGCCCATTCCCCAATAGTAGGGACTTTCTTCGCAAGGGGTTTTCTCCCCGTCTACAAGGGAACATACAATCGTGGTCAGCCTCACGAGGAGCACGCAAAATTGAAGTCTAAAAATCTCATACAAAAATAGGCACAAAGGCATCGTACCCGCAGAAGGATGAGCCGATTGGACTTGGTTCTCATCCAGGTCTTTCATCGCAGTTCCTATTGCAGACATATCCCCCACAGATATATCGTAGGAGAAACTGATCTTCTGATCCCCGTCAGGATCTGGGCCTTCACCCTAATTATCCCGTCGCTCAAGTCTTACAGACGAAGAAGACCCTACCTCATCCATCAGTTAAGGACGAATAGGGGACTCTGTTATCACATCCACCTCCTCAGATGAGGAGGTACCTGCCTCAGCTACAACTTTGGGGTCCTGTGCAAAAGACAAATGCAAAGGTGATAAAACTTCCAAAGGCTTGACCAGAACGACTACGAAATCTAGGAAAGGGTCTACCTCACGAATGGCAACGGCCTGTAACGCCGTCTACCGAAAAGACCTTCTAGAAGGAGGCAAACCGGCACCCACGTCCGCAACCTTCTTTCTCCGGGAAACAACCACCTTTGTCCTTTTTGGCCGTGGCACCAGCTCGGTTGGAGCCTTCCTCTTATGAGGAACGGTAGGAAAAGGTTCTTCAGCGTGCTCTCTCCGAGGCACTACAATGATAGGCTCTTTAACAACAACTCTCTGTTGTGGTGCCATAACTTGTTCAATTGTGGGCACGACGCCTTCCTTTATGCTACTCCCCATTGCACGTGCTCGCCCTATATCAGCAAGGGTAGGGGCATGCTTGGTCTCCGATACAAAACTATGTTCACGATCAAACCCAGAAAGAAAGGTATTGACTTGGACATAGAACTTAGCAGCAGCGGAGAGCATGTGGGTGTCGGGTTTATCCTCAGGCAGGGTAAAAAATGCCCTTGTACATCCAGTATTGTAATAGCCCTACACACGCGCCCCGTCGACCAGACTTCCTATCGACTGGAGATGAGGACTGGATTGCCCAGGAGAAACTGGCTGTAGCCAAATTATCGTACAAAGTGGCTTGGCAAGTAAGGTTCCAGAAAAGTGTGGTTCCTTTTCCTGTATACCAGATGGGAAGGCCTAATAGATTGAAGCCAACAAAATGCCACGATAGGAAGGCTGGTACTGAGTGCTCCCTCATCTACTAGGATGTCCCCCACACGACCACTACTAGATGGAGGCGATACTCTGAAGAATTTGTAATTCTGTAGAAAACTCAGAGCCCTCCTACAAGCAGGCACCCCTGTAACAGTCCAATCAATGTCTTTAAACCTTCGAATAATGACATCTTCTACTAAAGAATCTACTATCATCACGACGTTCATCAATTTGGGATAATATAGTACCAGCCACCCCATCAAATAGTGGAAGGATAACTCAGTCCTAGCAAAGTCCTTCTTGCCTCCGGAAGTTATCGTCTTCGCAACAAAGTGACATCCCCGGCTAATGTAAGACGGTGTCCAAAGGCCAGCCTTACAGCGGGAAGTATCATCCCCGGCTAATTCTCTCAATAAACCCTGAACCACTAGGGACTATGCAGCCACGAAGCCATATCATCAAGAATGGCAAGTACCATCTTTTCTGACATTTTGAACTCGACTTGTCTGAAGAAATAATAAATCAGGGAATTTTCCTCAACATCCCTATCTTCAGTATCCGCATCTCCGTGATCTGACATCAGTCGATATATCTCAGAGATTGTCAAGGGCTTCGGCGACAAGACAGAGACTGGATCATTCCCCCTTCTCTGGTGAAAACATAGTTGGTCCAAGACCTCGTACGTGGGATGGACCCCTCGATCTTACCCTTCTTTGCAGTCGGATGACA